>PISX010030633.1:0-18507 GCA_004024625.1 Mellivora capensis | reverse complement strand
TGTTCCAGTTGTGTGGAAAATGTTGGTGGTATTTTGATAAGGATTGCATTTAACGTGTAGATTGCTTTAGGTTAGAATAAACATTTTAACGTTTTTTTCTTCCAATCCATGAGTATGGAATGTCTTTCCATTTCTTTGTGCCATCCTCAATTACTTTCATCACTGTTATAGTTTTCAGAAAACAGGTCTTTCACCTCTTTGATTAGGTTTATTCCCAGGTATCACTATTTTTAGTACAATTGTAAATGGGATTGTTTTCTTAATTTCCCTTTCTGCTGCTTCATTGTTGGTATATAGAAATGTAACAGATTTCGTACATTGTATCCTATTACTTTACTGAATTCATTTATCAGTTCTAGCACTTTTTTGGTGGAGTCTTTTAAGTTTTCAGTATATAGTATCGTATCATCTACAAATAATGAAAGTTTGACTTGTTCCTTGTTGATTTGGATGCCTTTTATTTCTTTTTGTTGTCTGATTGCTCTGGCTAGGACTTCCAGTATTATGTAAAATAACAATGGAGAGAATGGACATCCCTGTCTTGTCCCTGAGCACAGAAGAAAAGTCTCAGTTTTTCCCCATTGAAGATGATATTAGCTGTGGGTTTTTTTGTTTATGGCCTTTAATATGTTGAGGTATGTTCCCTCTAAACACATTTTGTTGAGGGCTTTTGTCATGAATGGAAGTTGTACTTTGTCAAATAGTTTTTCTGCATCTATGAAATGATCATATGGTTCTTACTCTTTCTCTTATTGATATGGCGTGTCACATTGATTGATTTGTGAATATTCAATCACCCTTGCAACTCAGGAGTAAATCACACTTGATTGTGGTGAATGATTTTTTTAATGAATAGGTGAGTTCAGTTTGCTAGAATTTTATTGAAAATTTTTACCTCTACATTCATCAGGATATTGGCCTAGAGTTCTCTTTTTTGGTAGTTTCTTTATCTGGTTTTGATAATGCTGACCTCATAGAATGAATTTGGAAGTTTTCCTTCCTTTTCTTTTCTTGGAATAGTTTGAGAAGAATAGATATTAACTCTTCTTTAAATGTTTGGTAGACTTCTCCTGGGAAGTGATCTGGCCCCGGACTTTTGTTTGTTGGGAGATTTTGATTATGGACTCAATTTCTTTGCTGGTCTGTGCAAGTCTCCTATTTCCTCCTGTTTCATTTTAGGTAGTTTATATGTTTCTAGGGATGTATCCATTTCTTCCAGGCTGTGCAATTTGTTGCCAAGTAGTTTTTCATAATATTCTCTTATAATTGTATGTCAGTGGTATTGGTTGTTATTTCTCCTCTCTTATTTGTGATTTTACTTATTTGAGCTCATTCTTTTGATAAATTTTGATAAATCAGCTGCAGGTTTATCAATTTAGTTGATTTTTTTTTCAATTAACCAGCTCCTGGTTTCATTGATCTGTTCTGTAATTGTTTTAGTTTCTATATCACTTATTTCTGCTCTAATGTTTATTATTTCCCTCTTCTGGTGGCTTTAGCCTTCATTTGTTCTTTTTCTAGCTCCTTTTGATGTGAGTTTAGGTTATTTATTTGAGTTGGGTTTTTTTTTTTTCTTGCTTCTTGAGGTAGGCCAGTATTGCTATATGCTTCCCTCTTAGGACCACTTTTGTTACATCCTAAACATTTTGGACTGTTGTGTTTTCATTTTCATTTGTTTTCAGGTACTTTCGTATTTCTTCTTTGATTTCCTGGTTGACCCATTCATTGTTTAGTAGCATGTTATTTAATCTCCATGGTTTTCTCATGTGGTTTTTCCAGACTTTTTCTTGTGTTTGACTTCTAGTTTCATAGTGTTGGGCTCAGAAATGATGCATAGTGGGGTGCCTGGGTGGCTAAGTGGGTTGGGGCCTCTGCTTTCAGCTCAGGTCATGATCCCGGGGTCCTGGGCTCGAGACCCGCATCAGGCTCTCTGCTCAGCAGGGAGCCTGCTCCCCCCCTCCTGCCCACCTGCCTCTCTGCCTACTTGTGATCTCTGTCAAATAAATAAAATCTTAAAAAAAAGAAATAATGCATAGTATGACTTGAGTTCCTTTGATTTGTTGAGGTTTGTTTTATGGGCTAATATATGATCTATTTTGAAGAATTTTTTGTGTGTGCACTAGAAAAGAATGTGTATTTTGCTGTTTTAGAGTGGAATATTCTGAATATATGTGTTTACTCCATCTGGTCCAGTCTTTCATTCAAAGCCATTGCTTCCTTTTGTATTTCTGTTTAGATGATCCGTCCATTGGTGTAAACAGGGTGTTAAAGTCCCCTACTATTATTGTATTATTATCATTTAGTTCCTTTATGTTTGTTAACTGTTCTGTGTATTTAGGTGCTCCCATGTTGGGTGCATAAATATTTATAATTGTTGTATCTTCTTGTTGGTTTGTACCCTTTATTATATAGTGTCCTTCTTTGTCTCTTGTAACAGTCTTTTTTTTTTGTATTTTTAAAAAAGATTTTATTTATTTGAGAGACAGAGAGAGAAGGCATGAGCACAAGTGGTGGGGAGGGGCAGAGGGTGAAGCAGACTTCCTACTGAGCAGAGAGCCTGATGCAGGGCCTGATCTCAGGACCCTGGGGCCATGGCCTGAGCCAAAGGCAGATGCTTAACCGACTGAGCCACCAAGGCACCCCAGTCTTTGTTTTAAAGTCTAGTTTATCTGATACAGTTACTGCTACTCCTGTTTTCTTTTGACATCCATTTGTATGACATGTATTTCTCATCACATTATTTTCAATCTGTTGGTGTCTCTAGGTCTATAATGAGTCTCTTGTAGACAGCATATATATGAGTCTTGTTTTTCTATCCATTCTGTCACTGTATGTCTTTTGATTGGAGTGTTTTGTCCACTTATACTCAAAGTAATTATTGATAGACATGTATTTATTACCATTTTATTACTTCTTTTGTGGTTGTTTCTGGCTATTTTCTCTATCCTTTCTTGTCTTTCTCTCATGTGTTGCAGATTTTCTTTAGTGATACATTTGGATTTTTCTCTTTATTCTTCACATATTTTTTGTGTTTTTTTATATGCAGTTACCATTAGGTTTGTACATAACCTCTTCTGCATATAGCAGTCTATATTAAGTTGATGGTCTTTATGATTGAACCCAGTCTTTCCTCCTCCACACATTTTATGTATATGTTATATTTTATGTCCTTTTTGTGTGTGAGTTCCTTGACTGATTTTTGCAGAAATATTCATTTTTACTGAATTCATTTTACTTTTGTATTTCCTGCCTTTGTACTATCATTTTTGGTCTCTCCTTTTCACTCAGAGTCCCCTTTAATATTTCTTGTATGGATGTAAAGGAGTTCTTTAGTGGTAAAGAACTCCTCTAGTTTTTGTTTTTCTGGGAAACTCTTTATCTCTCCTTCTATTCTGAATGATAGCCTTGCTAGATAGAGTATTCTTGTCTGTACATTTTTCCCATTTGACACTTTGAATATATCATGCCACTTTCTTCTGGCTTGTAAAATTTCTGTTGAAAGATCTGCTAATCTTATAGGTTTTCCCATGTAAGTTACTGACTTCTTTTGTCTTGCTGCTTTAAATTATTTTTCCTTATCACTGTATTTTGCCAAATTTAGTTAAAATATGTCTTAGTGTGTTTATGCTTTTGTTGATTTTGATGGGAATTCTCTGTGCCTCCTGGTTCTGGATATCTGTTTCCATGCCCAGATTAGGGAAGTTTTCAGCTATTATTTCTCCAAATACATTTCCTGCCCCCTTTTCTTTCTTCTTTTGCAATTTCTATAATACTATAATTTTCTATAATTTCTATAGTTTGATGGAGTCACTCAGTTCCCTAAGTCTATTCTTATTTTGTATAATTCTTCTTTCTCTCTTTTGTTCAGCTTCACAGCTTTCTGTTACTCTGGTTTCTAGGTTCCTATTTCATTTCTCTGCTTCTTCCATACTATTGTTCATTTCATCAAGTCTTTTTCTCGTTTCATTTATTGAGCCCTTTATCTTTGTTGTTATTCCTTGTCTTGGTGTTAAGGGTCTCACTCATGTTATAGGCTCTTTTCTCAAGTTGAGTATCTTTATAATCATTGCCTTAAATTGTCTTTAAGGCATATTACTTATATCTATTTTTCTTACATCTCTGGCCATGGCCCTGTCCTATTCTTTCATTTGAGATAAATTTCTCTGCCTCCTCATTTTGTTTGCCTCTCTGTGTCTGTTTCTCTGTGTTATGAAAGTCACCTCTGTCTTCTGCTTTGAAAGTAGTGACTTCATGAAGAGGATATCCTAGAGTGCCTTGCAGTGGAGCATCCCATGTTCACCAGAACCTGGTACTTCAGGAGAGTATTTCCTATGTGTGTTGCTTACTCTTCGCTATTGTGTCTGAGGCACTTTTCCTTTCTGTGCAGTTGTCAGCACTGACTCTCTGCCTGTTGTGGACTGTGCTTGCTCTCTCTGGTGCCTGTGGGATCCAAGTAGGCCAGCTCTGAAAGGGAATGTCCACTGGGGAAATTGGGAGTGAGGTGGTGGTGTTAGCAAAATTTGCATTGGGCCACTAGGCCTATGCCAGATCCCCTGAAGTGCTGTAGTAACTGGGAACTGTGTTCTGCCATGGCTGGGGGTTTGAGGCTGGGTATAGTATGGCAGTGATGGCTGGGCATGGCTGGATCCAGTGCACAAAGGTGGCTGGGGCATAGCTTGGTGGCTGGGCAGGGCATGAGTACTACCAAAACTTGCTGTGAGTCCAGGGCTGAGGCTAGCAGGCTTGGAATGGGTGAGTCCTCAGGAGACCTCATGGGTATAATGCACTACTAGCAGGTTAGGTAGCATGTGTCTGGGCAGTGCCACCTCCCACAGGTGGCTTGTATTTATATTTGGGGTGGAGGGGGAATGGCAATTTGCCACCTCCCTCATTTTCTAAGTCCCCTAACATGCTCCAAAATCAGTATGAACACCTGTCTCCCATTTGCTCCTTGTACTGTATAAACTTCTGTTTTTATGTTGCCTTTCCATTCATGCTGCTGTCTCTTTAAGGGCAGCAACCCAGCTATCACCAACCCTCCTGGCTGGCCAGGAGATACATCAACTGACTTTTAAAGCTTCAGCCTCCAAGTTCCACTGGTTTTACAAACTCACAAAATTCAGGCTCTCTGGTTTTTAAAGTCAAACTTTATGAGGATTAATCTTCCCCATGTGAGCTCCCTGGTATGGGGGCCTGTTTCTCTGCCCTCTTCATGCACTCAGGTCCCCCCTCCAGTGGTTGGCCTCCCTCTGCCTTTCTGACCTTCCTAAACTTTCAGATGAAGCTTCTTCTCTATATTTAGCTGTGGAGTTTGTTCTTCCAGGCTTGGGATTGCTCTCTGGTTTATTGACTTGGATATGGATGATATCTTGTAAACATGGGACAAGAAGAGCTCAGGGTCCTCCTACTCCACCATCTCCCCAAGCCCAATCTCCCCATGATAACTACTTTTTAAATCACTGTTTAATGATCTATAATAAAGCAATTCAGGGTTCAGTTCTAAAGGTTTGCTTTAAATGCTGACACACATGAAGAAAATAACTCCTAGAGCTACACAGACCCATATGCATGAATCACCTCATGGTATACATTTTTCAGTCCCAAATACCAATTTAGCAAACCGTGTTCATGATGTTGAAAATTAGAAAGTAACCATTTTCTCAGTTGAAAATAATACTATTTAGAAGTGATATTTTTGTACTCGACAAGTATAAATTTGAACCTCTTTACTTGGAATATAAAACAGTCAATAAAATTGTGTTTTTAATGTGTACAGGTAAGAGAGATTTTACAAGTGACACATTTGTATTGTTTTAGCTAAAAGGGAAAAAAAATTGCATGGTGATGGGAACATTCCAAACATTCATCTTTGAAATGTTCTTTCAGTAGCATAAGTTCCTACCACAGGCTTTCACTTTTTACTCATAGCTAAAATATTAATATGTCACCTTTACTTTGGAGATTCTGATAAGCCTCAGGAAAAAGAAGCATCAGATTGTCAATTGTTTTTATCTGTGCTTGAGTCATCACTATTGTCTACAATCTATGGTTTATTTCCATTAATATCTTTAGGCTACTTGTCCACTTTGTGACACTTTATTAAATAAAATAATGTGAAAATGTAATTTAAAAAATGTAGTAAAATATATTAATTTTTTTATTTTTACATAAATAAAAAGCAATGTGTAACATTATGCTTAAACCAAAGGGTAAAGTTTGTGGAATTCCCACTTTTCCCTAAGGATACCTTGAACTTCCATAAACAGGCAAAATAAACATGTCTGTATGTCAATGTAGACTAGCATCAATGAATATGTTAAATATAAATAGTCTTATTTTTCTTTTTTATATAAAATTAATACATATATGGGGTACCTGGATGGCTCAGTCATTAAGCATCTGTCTTAGGATCAGGTCATGATCCCAGGGTCCTGAGATGGAGCCTGGCACTGGGATCCCTGCTCAGTGGGAAGCCTGTTACTCCTTCTTCCACTCCCCCTGCTTGTGTTTCCTCTCTCACTGTGTCTTTCTTTGTCAAATAAATAAAATCTGTAAAAATAAATAAAATTAATACATATACATTTTTCTAACATTTTCTTGCATATACAGCATGTGTGCCAATGGAGAATGTGCCATTTGATATAACATTTGCAAAGGATCCACACTTGGAAATGCCTGATGAAGGTAGGATCAACAAAATGACACCCCAAGATTTACCAAGGCAGTGATATCATTGCCTTCTGAAGAAGTTGCTGCAGGCTTATAGAAATGAAAGGAAAAATTTGCTAATGCTTATTTAAGTCATAAGTCCAGCCTCTCCCACCTTTATTAGGAAATGGGCTTCCCTTATATTGGAAAATAATGTGTTAAAGAAAAAAGTTGCTTAAGCCACATATGGTCCACTGACCTAGCATAAGCAAAAGAGTTAATACAATGAAAATAGGAGAAAACACATATGTGAAGCCAGTAATAGTAACTAGTCACTATGATATAATGAAAAATGCTTTTAGTCCCATAAATATCATGATTTAAGTTAAGCCATATATTTTATTTTTTAAAAAAGATTTTATTTATTTATTTGACAGACGGAGATCACAAGTAGGCAGAGAGGCAGGCAGAGAGAGAAGCAGAAGCAGGCTCCCTGCTGAGCAGAGAGCCAGATGTGGGGCTTGACCCCAGGACCCCGCGATCATTACCTGAGCTGAAAGCAGAGGTTTTAACCCACTGAGCCACCCAGGTGCCCCATAAGCCATATATTTTAGATATATGTTTTTCAGGGAAAGGTAAAGTGCCTGTAATTGTGTGTAAATCAGAAGGCTGAGATTGTGAAAAAAAATTGTAGGTCATATAGATTTTCAAAATGACTCAAGTTGAAATGATATGATGTTAAAAGTCTTCTGGGAAGTGAGAGATAAGCTTTTGATGGTGTTTGGCCAGGTAATCTAGCAATAATTGGATTCTGTCAAAGGATAGAAAAGAATCAGTACTTTTTTCCTGCCCTCAAGGTGTTCACAGTTTAACAGGGTTTATGGATTGTACAGATTATTATAAATATTGCATTTTCAGTAGCACTCATCTCTAGTGGGGAGGTAGTTTCAGACCAGTCTTGACAGGAAATTATGTGGGTCTTAAAAGGTAATAGAAATTTACACAGTCAAAATGGAGGGGGTAAGTGTTCTGGTCATAGAAAAGGGAGTGATGAAATACATGATTGTATTTAAAACATTAAAATAATATGGCATGTTCCGCAAATAATGATAAATCTGATTTTGTTGAGCATTTGTGTATTTTTATAAAAAGAACATGGATAGATATGATTAGAAAGATTGGGATTAGACTGTAGATAACCTTTTAGATCAAACTAAGGAATCAAGACTCTATAGTTACTCTGCCTTATTTTAGTCTCCTTATAAGAACAGGTCTTGCTTTGATTTATAGCAGGTACCTAGTGTATATTATGACCAATAGTAGTGTTTATCAAATGACAGATACTATCTTAAATTAGCATTATGATTGTGCTTGACATCCTGCTTAGTCCTTCAGTCTGGATTCTACCACTTTTATTCATAAGCATTAACTAAATAATCTGTGAGAATATACAGATCTAGAAACACAAAAGTTCAGTTCCACCAGCCTCTTCAATCATTATTCTTAGATTCTGTCACCACTAGGATTTTTTGAATAGGCGTTCTGTTACTAGCACTTCACTGAATCTCATCTGGGCTTGATGCCTTCTAAGCAGCACAGTATAACAAACAGGCATTTGCATCAGGCAAATATTGATATTATTTTCCTTTTACTTGCTAGCAGTGGTAAGGAACTTAAATTTTGAGTCCTATTTTCTTTATTTGAAAAACTGGCATAATAATGCCTACTTCATATCAGTGTAATAGCTATTAACAGCTAAATGAATGTTAATTTTCAAGGCCATCACCCAGTTTTATGGACACTGTATCATGGCCTTCTAGGTTGGATACCTCTCAGATGGTACAGCCACCATGTTCCCTTGCTTAGTTTTCATTCCACCTCTCTCAGCAGGTCAGCTTTGTACCATACTATACTCAGCAACTATTGGTTTCCTTCTCAACAGTTTCACTTTGTTTGAAACCTTGTCATCTTCCCAAGGAGCGAGCTACAGGTAAATCTATATAATGTGAGTTACAACTCTGGGCACAATGGATGAGACCAAGTATAAGTAGCTAGCAAAACAGATTCTCGTGAATTTTTAATTTAATCTAAAATTTACTCTCAAACACATGGATCAGTGATGTAAAAATTTTGGAGTAGCCTGTGACCATATTTTATGTCTAATATTTTCAAAAGCAGAAGTGACAGGCCTATAGCTGGAATTAAATATATATGTATATATTTATGTATGTACATAATATATATGTGTAACATATGTGTGTATGTGTGTGTATATATGTATATACACATATATGTGTGTATATATATGTGTGTGTGTGTGTGTGTGTGTGTGTGTGTGTGTGCAGGCATAGGGAAAGGAATGGAAAGACAATTTGGTAAGTCTAATGGGCATCTCAGTATCTAGCTTTAATTCTTAAAGCTTAGCTGTATTCCTGCACCTTGAGATTCATGATTCACCCACTATCCTCACAGTCAATCTCCCTTAGCTTAATACCACCACACACTTGTTATTTGCAACATAAAACTACCTTGATGGTATAGGTATGTATATGTTTATTCTCAGGGACTCAAACTAAATCTCTGCTTTTGATACAGAGTCCTATATCCAAGACACAGGGTTTCACATAAATTAATTCTAATACTCATTTAAAATAGCATTATTTTTCATACAAATGCTCATTGTTCCTCTAATTCCAAACATTGATTGCTTTGTGTACATCAAAGTCAATGATTATAATTGAATAGTCATAGACTCAGTTAAAAAAAATTTTAGCCATGGGCACTTAAAACCTATTCTATTCATATTTTAATTAATTGAATCATTTCCTTCAATTAATAGGAATAATATTACTTTAGGAGGAAATTCTATTATATCCACATTTCTGAGACATTGTGTTCTCAAAAAAATTTCTGAATGTGACTTTCTTTCCTTTGAATTCTGACTTTAATAATGCTATGGCAAGGCTAATAATAGGGCAATCCATAATTGCTATGCTTGGATGACCCTTTAAGAAAGATACTATTTTATCTCTAGTATCTGGCTTCAGCACAGAAGCACTCAGACCCCAAATGAGGTATTGTGAAAAGGCTACTGTCTCAGCATCATCCCACTCCTTTATTCCAACACATAAAAATTTTAAAAGCAAGACAAAGAACAATAATATTTTGAAGTATAGAATAAATGTCAGACTGTATTCACTCTTTGTTTTTTTTTTAAAGAAACAGATACCAAGTAGTGCAATTGCTGGGTCATAGGGTAGCTCTATATTTAATTTCTTAAGGAATCTCCACACTGTTTTCCAAAGTGGCTGCACCAACTTGCATTCCCACCAACAGTGTAAGAGGGTTCCCCTTTCTCCACATCCTCTCCAACACTTGTTGTTTACCATCCTCTTGATTTTGGCCATTGTAACTGCTGTAAGGTGGTATCTTAGTGTGGTTTTGATTTGAATCTCCCTGATGGCTAATGATGATGAACATTTTTTCATGTGTCTGTTAGCCATTTGTATGTCTGTTCATGTCTTCTGCCCATTTTTTTACATGATTATTTGTTTTTTGAGTGTTGAGTTTGAGGAGTTCTTTATAGATCTTGGGTATCAGCCCTTTGTCTGTAGTGTCATTGTGAACATCTTCTCCCATTCCGTGGGTTGCCTCTTTGTTTTGTTGGCTGCTTCCTTTGCTGTGCAGAAACTTTTGATCTTGATGAAGTCCCAAAAGTTCATTTTTGCTTTTGTTTCCTTTGCCTTTGGAGCCATATCTTGAAAGAAGTTACTGTGGCTGATGTTGAAGAGGTTCCTGCCTATGTTCTCCTCTAGGATTTTGATAGATTCCTGCCTCACATTGAGGTCTTTTATCCATTTTGAGTTTATCATTGTGTATGGTATAAGGGAACAGTTGAGTTTCATTCTTCTACACATAGCTGTCCAATTCACTTTTGTGACTTATATTCTATGACATGCTTAGCCATCATTCTCCACACCGTAGTTAATCCCTAACATGCTGATCATAAAATAACTGATTCTATCCCATTCTTACTACTTCTGTTCTCTTACTCCTATCTTCCATCCTTATTTAACTATTTGAGGAAAAAATACAAATATTCATCCACCTATCTCTTACAATTTCAATTGAGAAAGGAGTTACTCAAATTAAGCAACAACTTTTCATGAGTTATCAAACTAAAAAAATATGTTTTATGAAGTGTTAACATTTTATTAAAATGCTAATAACATTTTATTAAAATGACCTTTTCTTGGAGAACTTAAACTGAGATAAAATACAAAAGCATTAAATTGTTCCATAAGAGACTTGGAAATGTGTTGTGTTCTTGAAATGAAGAAGTGTTGTAATCCTCAAATTAAATTTATCAAAGTGTGGGGAGGGGTATCCCTGTGTATGTGTAATATAAAGCCCATTCCTCTCAGCAGATGCCATAACTCACGTTTGTCCTTTTCTTCCCTCTGTTGGCCATCACAAAGAAATGGTTTCACTTGCTGTTTAATGACATTGCAGTTGTATAGATCTGTTGGCAATTGAAGTCCACACAGCAGGATACAAACTTGCCAGAATTAAGTTGACTGATGGTAAAGACGGAAAGCCAGAAAAATCAAGTGGGATCAACAATAGTGATCCAATAGGTCTGGGATGATGTAGTTGTATTATCTGTTTCTTTTTTAATTTTTTTATAATATTTTAAGATTTTTATTCATTCTACAAAGAGTGATAAGATAGTAATTCATGGCAGATTGTGATAATTTAAGGATGGTTATACAATTTCTACAGTACTAATTTATAAACAACAACAACAAAAAAACACCCCAAAGCGATACAGCTAAAAAGTAATATAGTATATAAAAAGAATACTGAAACTAAGCATTTGACTAATCAAAACAAATTGTAAAGGAGAAAATAAATAAATGAAAAACCACAAATTCAACCACATATATAATTGCATGAAATATACTTGGACTAAACAACTAAAAAACAATTAAAAGTCCAATTAAGAAGATAGACATTGTCGGGGCACCTGGTGGCTCAGTGGGTTAAAGCCTCTGCTTTCGGCTCAGGTCATGATCCCAGGGTCCTGGGATTGAGCCCCACATCGGGCTCTCTGCTCAGTGGGGAGCCTGCTTCTTCCTCTCTCTCTGCCTGCCTCTCTGCCTACTTGTGATCTGTCAAATAAATACATAAAATCTTTAAAAAAAAAGAAGATAGACATTGTCTATCTGGGGTTTTTGTGTTTTGTTTTGTTTTTTAAACATAATATTTATTTATTTATTTATTTATTTATTTAAATTTTTTTTTTCAGTGTTCCAAGTTTCATTGTTTATGCACCACACCCAGTGCTGCATGCAATATGTGCCCTCCTTATTACCCACCACCAGGCTCACCCATTGCCACACCCCCTCCCATCCAAACCCTCAGTTTGTTTCTCAGAGTCATGGTACTAGCACAAAAACAGACACATAGGCCAGTGGAACAGAATAGAGAGCCCAGATATGGACCCACAGCTCTATGGTGAAATAATCTTCAACAAAGCAGGAAAGAATATCCAGTGGAAAAAAGTCTCTTCAATAAATGGTGCTGGCAATTGCACTACTGGGTATTTACCCTAAAGATACAAATGTGGTGATCCAAAGGGGCACGTGCACCTGAATATTTATAGTAGCAATGTCCACAATAGCCAAACTATGGAAAGAACCTAGAGGTCCATCAGCAGATGAATGGATAAAGAAGATGTGATATATATATGTATATGTGTGTGTATATATATATAATGGAATATGATGCAGCCATCAGAAGAAATGGAATCTTGCCATTTGCGATGATGTGGCTAGAACTAGAGGGTATTATATTATGCTTAGAGATATAAGTCAATTGGAGAAAGACAACTATCATATGATCTCCCTGATATGAGGAAGGGGAGATGCAACATGGGGGATTTGGGGGGGTAAAGAATAAGTGAAACAAGATGGGATTGGGAGGGAGACAAACCATAAGAGACTCTAATGTCACAAAACACACTAACTCCTCAAACTCAACACTCAAAAAACAAATAATCATGTAAAAAAATGGGCAGAAGACATGAACAGACATACAAATGGCTAACAGACACATGAAAAAATGTTCATCATCATTAGCCATCAGGGAGATTCAAATCAAAACCACACTAAGATACCACCTTACAGCAGTTACAATGGCCAAAATCAACAGGATGGTAAACAACAAGTGTTGGAGAGGATGTGGAGAAAGGGGAACCCCCTTACACTGTTGGTGGGAATGCAAGTTGGTGCAGCCACTTTGGAAAACAGTGTGGAGATTCCTTAAGAAATCAAATGTAGAGCTACCCTATGACCCAGCAATTGCACTACTGGGTATTTAGCCCAAAGGTACAGATGTAGTGAAAAGAAGGGCCATCTGTACCCCATTGTTCATAGCAGCAATGGCCACAGTCGCCAAACTGTGGAAAGAACCAAGATGTCCTTCAACGGACAAATGGATAAAGAAGATACGGTCCATATATACAATGGAATATTATGCCTCCATCAGAAAGGATGAATACCCAACTTTTGTATCAGCATGGATGGGACTGGAAGAGATTATGCTGTGAAATAAGTCAAGCAGAGAGAGTCAATTATCATATGGTTTCACTCATTTGTGGAGCATAAGGAATAACATGGAAGACATGGGGAGATGGAGAGGAGAAGGGAGTTGGGGGAAATCGGAGGGGGAGACAAACCATGAGAGAATGTGGACTCTGAGAAACATACTGAGGGTTTTGGAGGGGAGGGGGGTGGAGGGTTAGATGAGCCTGGTGGTGGGTATTAAGGAGGGCATGTATTACATGGAGCAATGGGTGTGGTGCATAAACAATGAATTTTGGAACACTGAAAAAATTTTTAAAAAATGAGTGGGTCATGAAGTATGGCCCAGATAGAGAAGAGTGAGAAAAAGTGGGGAATCAGAATGTCATGGGGTGTCTTAGTCTATTTGGGCTATTATAACAAAATGCTACAGACTGTATAGCTCATAAACAGCAAATATTTATTTCTCACGTGTCTGGAGGCTGGAAATCCGAGATTGGAGTGCCAGCATGGTTAGATGAGAGCCCTCTTCTGGATCCTGGTGTCCTAATCCCTCTTTTGGATCCTGGTGTCCTTATGTCTTCACATGGTAGAAGGGGCTAGAGATCTCTCTGAAGCCTCTTTTATAAGGCAATAATGCCACTTTATAGTGCCTTTTATAAGGCACTAAAGCCATGAGGGTGGAGCCCCATGACTTAAGCACCTCCCAAAAGTTCTACCTACTAATACCATTACCTTTGGAGATTTGAGTTTCAACATATGAATTTTTGGGGAACACACAAATTCATACTATAGCATGGGATATATTGCAGAATAACAAGTAAGTCTACTTAGTTTGTGTTTAAAGCATAAAAAAGAGAGCTGGTGATCTAAAAGAAGAGTTACCCAGCAGCACAGAAGAACACATTAGAGAGAGCACTGATTACATTTGATGTGTCTAATATGCTGCATGTCAGATGTAAAGTCATAGACTTCGTGTGTGCTGGAAACTAGCTTAGGGATGCCCCTGGAATATCAGTATAGTCAGGAATTCTTGAATGTCCCTATTGCATTTTTCCATTTAAACAAGTTTCTAGGGGAGACCATGAATTAAATTTGTTCTTCCTTGGATTCAAATATGCTTGGGTAAAACTGAAGACTTGTGAAGCAAGCCCACAGGGTCTACTTGCAGGATAGACTGAATCACTTGCTTGGAAAGAGGTTATCAGGCTGTCCAATCTTCCTAGCACTGTTTCCTGAAGAGACTGTATTTTACTTATTGTATATTATTGACTCCTTTGCAGTAGATTAATTAAACATGTAAGTGTCAGTTTATTTCTGGGCTCCCTATTCTGTTCCATTGATGTGTGTGTGTGTGTGTGTGTGTGTGTGTGTGTGTGTGTTCTTGTGCCAGTACCATACTGTTTTGATTACAATGGATTTGGAGTATAGTTTGAAATCCATGACTTTAATATTTCACCTTTGCTCTTTTTCAGATTGCTTTGGCTATTTTGGGTCTTTTGTAGTTCCATACCAATTTTAGGTTTATTTGGTCTAGTTCTATGAAAAATGCAATCAGTGTTCTGATAGAAATTGCAGTGAATCTATAGATTTCTATGGATAATATAGACATTTTAAAAAAAGATTTTATGTATTTATTTGACAGAGAGATATGTCACAAGTAGGCAGAGAGGCAGTCAGAGAGAGAGGGAAGCAGGCTTCCAGAGAGCCTGATGTGGGGCTCGATCCCAGGACCCTGAGATCATGACCTGAGACGAAGGCAGAGGCTTTAATCCACTGAGCCATCCAGGCGCCCCTAATATAGATTTTAATATTAATGTCTTTCATTTATTTGTGTCATCTTCAATTTCTTTCATCAATGTCATATAGGTTTCAGGGTACGGATTTTTCACTTCCTTAGTTAAATTTATTTCATTATTTTGATGCAATTATAAACGGGATTGTTTTCTCAATGTCTCTTTCTGATGGTTCTCAGTTTATAGAAACACAACATATTTCTCTATATTATTGTGTCCTACTGTTTTACTGAAATAATAATTCTTAGTTTTTTCGTGGAGTCTATACGGTTTTCTGTATACAGTGTAATGTTATCTGCAAATGGGGACAGTTTTACTTCTTCCTTACAAATTTGGATGCCTTTTATTTTTTGTCTGATTGCTGTGTCTAGGACTTCCAGTACTATGTTGAATAAAAGTGGTGTGAATGATATGGTTTCACTTATTTGTGGAGCATAACAAATAACATGGAGGACATGGGGAGATGGAGAGGAGAAGGGAGTTGAGGGAAATTGGGGGGGAGATGAACCATGAGAGACTATGGACTCTGAAAAACAACCTGAGGGTTTTGAAGGGGAGGGGAGTGGGAGGTTAGGGGAGCCAGGTGGTGGGTATTATGGAGGGCACGCATTGCATGGAGCACTGGGTGTGGTGCAAAAACTATGAATTCTGTTACGCTGAAAAGAAATTAAAAAATTAAATTAAAAAGTGGTGTGAATGAGCATCCTCATCTTGTGGCTGATCTTGTAGAAAAAAACTGTATAGTGTTAGCTGTGGGTTTGTCACATATGGCCTTTGACATATGTTGAGGTATATTTCCTCTTATACACACTGTTGAGAATTTTTATTGTAATTGGATGTTAAATTTTGTCACATGTTTTTCTGTATCTATTGAGATGTTCATATAATTTTTACCCTTCATTTTGTAAATATGGTGTATGACTAGTTTGTGAATGCTGAACATTCCTTGGAAAAAATGACACTTGGTCATTGTATATGATCCTCTTAATGTATTGAACTCAGTTTGCCAATATTTTGGTGAGGATTTTTGCATGTATGTTCATCAGGGCTATTGGCCTATAATTTTTTTAGTAGTATCTGTTTGAGTTTGGTAACAGGGTAATGCTGGTTTTATAATGCATTTGATGAAAGTGTTCCTCTTCAATTTTTTTGGAATAGTTTGAAAGGAATAGATATGAAGTCTTCATTAAGTATTTAGTAGAATTCAGTAGTGAAGCCATCAGATCCCAGAATTTTATTTATTGGAAGAGTTTTGTTTACTGATTAAATTTTATTAATTGATCTGTTCACATTTTCTATTTCTTTCTGTTTTAGTCTTAACAGACTATACATTTCTATAAATATCCATTTTTTCTAGGTTAATTTGTTGGTAGATCCTTTTTCATAGTAATCTCATAATCCTTCATATTTTTGTGGTGTCAGTTGTAACTTCTCTTTCATTTCTGATTTTATTTTATGGGTCCTTTCTCTTTTTCTTAAGTCTAGCTAAAGGTTTATTAATTTTTTAAATCTTTTCTGATGAAGCATCTCTTAGAGTAAAAAAATAGAAAAGATCAATGAAACTATTTCTACTCCAATCTTTGTAATTTCTCTCCTACCAACTTTCAATTTGTTCTTATTTTTCTAGTTTCTTGTTAGATTTTCTATTTGATATTTTTCTTGTTTCTTAAGGTAGGTTTGTATCACCATAAACACCCGTCTTAAACTGCCTTTGGTGTGTTGTGTTTCTGTTTTCATTTGTCTCCATGTATTTTTTTTAATTTTGTCATTGACTCATTTGTTGTTTAGTGGCATGTTGTTTAGCATCTGTGTGTTTGTGTGTTTTCCAGTTTTCTTTCTTATAATCTAGTTTCATTTCCATCGTGGTCAGAAAAGATGCTTGATGTGATTTTAATATTCTTGACATTACTGGGACTTGTTTTGTGGCCTAAAAAGTGCTCTATCCTGGAGAATATTCTGTGTGTGCTTGAAAATAATGTTCAGTCTGCTGTTTTTGGATGGAATATTCTGTATATATCTATTAAGTCCATCTGGTCTATGTGTTTAAGGCCACCATTTTCTTATTGATTTTCTGTCTCAATGATCTAGCCATTGATATAAGGTGTGTTAAAGTTCCTTACTATTATTGTATTACTGTTAATTTCTACCTTTATGTATGTTAATGCTTATACATTTAGGTATTACGTTGGGTGTATAAATATTTACAATTGTTGTATCTTCTTGTTGGATTGATCCTTTTATCATTATGGAATGCCCTCCTTTGTCTTTTGTTGCAGTCTTCATTTTTTATTTTGTTTTATTTATTTATTTATTAAGATTTTATTAATTTGACAGACAGAGATTACAAGTAGGCAAGAGAGGCAGGCAGGGAGAGAGAGGAGGAAGCAGGCTCTCTGCGGAGCAGAGAGCCTGGTGTGCGGCTTGATCCCAGGACCCTGGGATCATGACCTGAGCCGAAAGCAGAGGCTTTAACCCACTGAGCCACCCAGGCGCCCTTGTTTTATTTTTTTATTATGTTATGTGAATCACCATACAGTACATCATTAGTTTTAGATGTAGTGTTCCAAGATTCATTGTTTGTGTATAACACCCAGTGCTCCATGCTTTACAGTCTTCATTTTAAAGTGTATTTTGTCTGTGTATTGCTATCCCAGATTTCTTTGCACTTCCATTTGCATAGAATATCCTTTTCCATCCCTTCGCTTTCAGTCTGTATTCATCTTTAATGACTAAAGTGAGTCTCTTGAGGGAGAATACAGATAGGTCTTGTTTTTTTTTTTAATCCATTAAGTCCCCTTTTGTCTTTGATTTGAGTACTTAGACCATTTACATTTAAATTAGTTATTAATTTAATAACTAAAGGTGTGTACTTTTTGCCATTTTGTTTTCTGGTGATTTTTGCAGTTCTTCTCTGCTCCTTTATTCTTCTCTTGCTCTCTTCCTTTGTGATTTGATGATTTCCATTAGTGTTATGGTTGGATTCTTTTCTCTTTCATATGTCATAAGTTCATGGTTACCATTAGGTTCATGGGTAACATCCCCCTCCACGGGTAACATCTTATATAGGAGACTATTTTAAATTAATGGTCACTTAAGTTCAAGCATTCTAAAAGTACTACATTTTTAGCATATCTTACACACACATTTTGTTTTTGATGTCATGTTTCACATCTTTTAATTCTGTGTATCCCAAACTGATTATTATCTAGTTGCTTTTACTACTTTTGTCTTTTAATCTTCATAAGTGGTTGATGCACTACCTTTATTGTATATTCACTTTTACCAGTGAAACTCTCTTCTTTCATAAATTTCTTACTCCTAGTTATGGCCTTTTCTTTCCTACTTGAAGAAGTCCTGGTAACTTTTCTTGTAAGGCCATTTTAGTAGTGATAAACTCCTTTTTGTTTGGGGAATTTTCTTTTACCTCTCCTTTAATTCTGAATGATATCTTGCTAGGTAGAGTATTCTTTTTTTTTTTT
>PISX010030632.1:0-18503 GCA_004024625.1 Mellivora capensis | reverse complement strand
AGAAACAAGATGGGATTGGGAGGGAGACAAACCATAAGTGACTCTTAATCTCACAAAACAAACTGAGGGTTGCTGGGGGGAGGGGGTCGGGAAAGGGGGGTGGGGTAATGGACATTGGGGAGGGTATGTGCTATGGTTAGTGCTGTGAAGTGTGTAAACCTGGCGATTCACAGACATGTACCCCTGGGGATAAAAATTTCTTTATAAAAAATAAAAATTAAAAAAAAAAAGTGAGAATAATAAATGGGTAGCTTGTGTCCATTACTTTGCTTTTCCATTTTGCACTTTTTTTCCCCTAAAGAATTTTTAAGGTAAATTACAGCATGAAGACATTTTATACCTAAATATTTCAGAATACATCTCTTAAAAGAAGAACATATTCTAACATAACTACATTATCACACCTAGCAAAAATAACACCAATTCTCTAATATCATCTAAAACCTAATCTATATTCAGAATTTTCCAGTTGCCTCCAAAATGTTATTTATAGCTGTTTTTTTTTTAAAAAAAAGAATTTATTTATTTATTTGAGAGACAGAGCGAGAGAGAGAGCATGAGAGGGGAAAAGTCAGAGGGAAAAACAGACTCCCAGTGCAGGACTTGATCCCGGGACTCCGGGATCATGACCTGAGCCGAAGGCAGTGGCTTAACCAATTGTGCCACCCAGGCGCCCTATTTATAGCTGTTTTATTCAAACCAGGATTCATCCAAGAACTATGCATTACATTTGGTTGTTAAGTCTCTTAGTCTTAATATAGAACACTGAGTCTGCATTTCTACAGGAGTAGGTAATTTTTCACCAACAATAGTTACCTTTTTGAATCATTGTTGGCCAGAATATTATTTCCCCCCTCCTTGAAGACATTTTGGACATTATCCAAAGAAATGAATTTCACTCACATCAAGTGTTTTTTAAAAAAAAACCAAACCTTTATGAAGTGTCGTATACTTCGAGAAGTTTTGTTTCATTAAAAAGCATACCTAGAGTGCCTGGGTGGCTCAGTGGGTTAAAGCCTCTGCTTTCGGCTCAGGTCATGATCCCAGGGTCCTGGGATCGAGCCCCGCATCGGGCTCTCTGCTCAGCAGCGAGCCTGCTTCCTCTTCTGTCTCCCTGCCTGCCCCTCTTGCCTACTTGTAATCTCTGTCTGTCAAATAAATAAATAAAAAAAAATCTTAAAAAAAAAAAGCATACCTAGGATCCACATCTAGTCTTTCAGCAGCCCTTGAGGATTTCAGGAAAAAACAGGCAAGATTCAGGTATTCTATATGCTGTTAACATGGGAAATTGAATGGGCTCAGAAAGTGGCAATTTGTAGAGAAATGTGATTTAAACGTTGCCAAACTGGAGAACGCTTACCAAAGTAAGCATTTGGAATTTATATTTAATTTCATATCTTACAAAAATAACTCAGTCATCTCTGTGATATCTTGTGAGGCATAAAGGGAGAAGATATTATTTAAATACCCATTTTGTAGACTAAAGTACAGGAGGAAATGAGACGTATTCAGCCGTAGATTTTGGCTTTTAACTGTATTGAAAGTCCCTCTCTTATGCTTAATTCTTTATATTTGCCTGTTTTGGCATCATGAATGAAGCTAACATTCCTAATGGCATAGAAAGATTCAGTTGGTTTCTTCCCACTCAAAGTAGAATCAGTTTTACCCTAATTTCTTTCCTTGAAGAGCCATTCATCTCTTTTCATTGTGTGTCATATAGATACATTTTTATGGAATGAAATAAAAGGCTACGTGTCTTCGGGCACCTGGGTGGTTAGTTGGTTGGACGTCTGACTCTTGATCTGGGCTCAGCTTATGATCTCCGGATCCTGGAATCCAGTGGTGTTGAGCCCCTTGTAGGGTACCATGCTCAGTGGGGAGTCTGTTTCTCTCTCTCTTTCTCTCTTCCTCAGCCCCTTCCCCCCCTCGTGCATGAGCTCTCTCTCTCTCTCAGATAAATGAATAAATTAAAAAAAAAAAAAGACTAAGTGTCTACGGAATTAGTAGGCATAGCCAGGGAACTAGGACATATCTGGAACTATGTTACTTTTAAAGTGCATTTAGAGGACAGGACCATTCTGAGGATATTTTTAAGTAGAGGGGAAGATGCTAGAGGGGAAATGGGATCCATAATAAAGATACTGGATTTTTTGGAATCTCATAATGTGCTGGTTACTGTACTCAGAACCTTACATATGTTATCTCATTTAATACTCATAACAACCTGATGAAGTCACTGAGGAATTAAATGGTTTAAAAAGCTTGACCAGTGTCACAGAATTCGTAAGGTGTGGAGCTCAGTTAGAGCCTAGATTCTGGGAAGAGGGCAAAACTTCTGGATAAGAAGGCAAAGATGGGGAAAGAAGCAACTTTGAGGGGTGCAGAATGAAAGTTTGGGGTAATAGTTGCTATACCTGTTCCAAAAAGAAAGTAAGAAGAAAGATTGTCTGGTAAGATAATGGGACAAGGAGAGGCAGGACTTGGGGACATATTCTGTAAAAGGCACTATGGGAAATGTGTTGATGATTCATGCATGAGAAGTCATAAAGGTAAGCAGCCTCATTCTTAGGGGGAGCCACTTGGTGTAATTTTTGACTACCTCCAGCAATATGTGGGAGTCTGGAAATTGTAGCAGTGGGGACAGATGAAGGTGATGTCCGAGGGCTGGAGAATGGCTGTGTAGGCATGGAGGAATGGTACTTGTTACAGGTGTCTGAGCTGACATTGGACTATTAGGATAAATCCAGCCTCTGTCTATTACCAGTGAAGGGGCCTTGGTTAAGGATCTCTCCCTCTTCAAATTTCAGTTTCTCCATTTGGGAATTGAGGATAATAGTAACTCCTATTTCATCTGCTTTCTGTGTGTGTTGGATTCCATGTAAAGTGTGAAATGTGGTATATGTAAGTTTTTTTTTTTTTTTTTTAAAGATTTTATTTACTTATTTGAAAGAAATCACAAGTAGGCGAGAGGCAGGCAGAGAGAGATGGTGGGGCGGAAGCAGGCTCCCTGCTGAGCAGAGAGACCGATGTGGGGCTGGATTCCAGGACCCTGAGATCATGACCTGAGCTGAAGGCAGAAGCTTAACCCACTGAGCCACCCAGGTGCCCTGGTATATGTAAGTTTCAATAAATGTAGGCTCATGTTATTATGCTAACAAAGGTATGGCTCAGATAGTGGACCTTAGGGTCCTGCCTAGGATTAGAGACCAGTGAAACTAGAAGGGACCGATAGCCTGCGATTAACCAAGCGATGATGGCAGAGGTGTGGAGGAGGGTAGCTGGCAGATAAGGAATTCATGGGCAGAAGACACTCAAATTTGATGTTTTTGAAACTATTTCAAGAGGCAATAATATTTAAGATATGACTTTACCAGCCACTGACTAAAATGAGCAGGAAAACTCATTAGAGCAGAAGATGTCAAGGAACTCGGAAGCAGTTGATGGATGCAGAGGTTGATGATGAACTTGTGAGGTTAACGACACGGGTGGTTGAGTGGCATCACAGAAAACGAACATGCTAGAAGTTGTTTTACTTTTGGAAGCCAGTGTGCTTTGTCATCAAATCAGGCCTTTTAAAAGTGAGGGACACAGTCAAAGAATACAGTGGCACCTAAGGGAGCAGGGAGATATTCATGCATTCTCCAACTGGACAAGCATAGACAGAAAAGGCAAAGACAGAACAAGGCTATTTGCTGTTTTACATTTTGTGAAAGGATTAAAAAATGGTGTGGAGTGGAGGAAGAGGGCCATTTTTTTTTTGATTTGCAGCCTTTACTTATCCTAAAGGACAAGGAAATATGGTTAAAATTTACTAGGCTTCTTTCCCATGCAGTAGAATGGGGACATTGCCCTTCCTTTATTTTTAAAACAGCTTTCTTGAGATATAATTGATATACCAAAAAATCTGCTCATAGTTAATGTGTACAGTTTATTGTGTTTGGGTAGTATTCCTTTTTACCTATTCAATGAGCATTTATTGGGAGACAAAAACAGTGCTAAGTTTTTGAAATATATTGTGAGTGGCCTAATGGAAATATATTGTGAGTCAGGATTTTAAACTTTCTAGTAGCCACATAAGTTTAAAAAAAAAAAGGGTAATGAACATTGCATTTTTAAACCTCGTATACTGAAAATATTATTTCAGTAAGTTACTACAAAAGTTAAATGTAATCTATTAACATTTTTTTCTATGAACTGTTCAAAATTTGATGTGTCGTTTACAATTACAACACATATCAATTTCAGTAGTCATATTTCAGGTGCTCAGTAGCTGTATACCATTAGCGACTACTGTCCTGGACAGTGTAGCTTGAAGGATTGGGATCGAAAAGAAATTATTTCTTGATTTCTTTTTGGTTGAAAATTACAGTCGAGTTGGCAAGTACACGTCATATAAAACCTACCGATTGTCTCTCATTGATATTTCAGATCTTGCACTGTGCTCATTTGATTTCCAAACTTGTTGCAAAAAATCTAAAGTGACTTGCAGCACGAAACAAAATTTAAAAAGAAACTGAAAGGAGAACAACTTTTGATTTCACGTTCATTTAAAGTCTCTCACAGCCTACTTGTCCTCTTGCCCTTGTGAGGAAACACATCAAATATTTTTGCTTAAACCTCATTTTAAAAACTTGGAAGTCGCTAGAGAGCCTGAGTCGGGGAAAGCATTTAACTCTGGCAAGTTCCTGCCTCACAAGGCAGCCGACCTGGGAGTAGAACTGGTGTGTTCTTTCTCTAGGTGCACTTGGGAGGCTGCAGTTTAAATCTGGAATCCCTCAGTTCTGTCAAGTGCATATCCTGTTGGTGTCTCATATCCTGAAAAAAGCTGATTACATAACTGGGTCTCCCCGGCAGGTGTGAACCTATTTTTAGGGAAGATGTGTCATTGCTCAGATATGGATTCAGACAAACAAACATATGGGTTATTAGCCTACATGGAACAGGTGAGGCTGACCAAATTTCCTCCATCGTGGGCGAATACAACACAGGGAATATGGAGAACAATTGAATGGTGAACTGTTGTCCATTTTTCGAGACCAAATGAATCTTCCTTTTGCTTGGTAGTGAAGGAGGGAACATGCCTTTGATTGAAGTTGCAGATGCTTTTTAAAAAATTTAGTTTTGGTGGTGTGCTATTCCAAATGCAGGTCCTGCCCCAGATGTGGTCTCAGACAAAATCTACCAGATCAGCAAAACAATCGAGGAATATGCCATATGCCCTGATCTTCGAATTGACCTGTCTCGGCTTGGAAGACAAGAATTTGACCTGGAGAACAAATTCAAGCCATTTAGAGGTAATAGATTATATTTTGAAGAAGTCAGAGTAATTCCATGGGTGACGGTGACTCTGCTTCCCGCATGAGAGGGCACACCCTAAAGTGATTGGATGGTCTATTTTGGGAGGGACTTGATAAACAGATGTAACATGACTGTGGTGCACGGGGAAGTGGCAGCAGCCAAGATACTCAGAACTGGCAATTTCAAAAGCGACTTCCCAAATTCTGGATCACTTTCAACATTGGAAAAATGTCACAGTTGACTCCCTTATGGCATCCCAAGAATAGGCTATGAGTCGCCAAAACATGTCTTCACTTTTCTAATCAATTACGGTGAAGGTGCTGGAATATTTTACACAGTGAAGAAGAGAACCAACAAGGTAATGGGGTTACTAAAATTTCCCATGGAAGGTAGGCAATTTCTTTCCAAGCCAGAATCATGCTGTTCACCTTGATTCAACGCGCAAGGGATCACCATTCTATATCAAGCACTATGTGAGGAGATTTTCGAAAGGAACTCAGTAAGCACCAAAGGGATTGAGGCAAAGAATGGAATGAAATTGCCCTAAATATCCTACAATGTAGACTGACTGAAACTTCTGAAGTACTCGGATTATAACTTTTAATTTTACAGATTAATATTGAACCATAAACCATCACTAATATCATGTATATGCATATTAGTCCCCCCTCTTTTATACTATTGCTTTTTCCTAGAACATATACAATTAGTCATAAACCAACTTTTTACTCCTTTAATGTCCTATACGCTTAAATACAGTCTGTGTTAAAATATTTTCCTTGTTTGACAGATAAATTAATTTAGCTGAAAAGATTAAATGCCAGGCTCACAGCCGCATGGCATTGAAGGGACAAAGAGGGAAGAGCTTGAAATGGACATTGAGGTGTCACACTGTTAAGCCAACCCTAGTATCTTCTTCTTGAAGGATTTTGAGTCAATTGCTCGCTTAGCTAACCAGCAGAAATTCATCGGAAGCCATGTGATACTGGAAATAATGGTGTCTCCTTTTATTAATCTCGCTGGGAGCGCACACACATATATGAACACATAGTAGTTTGACATCCATAAACGGGGGGTATATTAGATGAAACGGATTTAAATATGCTCATTTACGTATATTTGGAAAAATTGGACAATAAGATGACTGGGAAAAATCAGACATTACCGTCAGGAAGAAGTTACAAATGATTTATTTACTTCTGGTATCTTCACAATTTTTATGCTTGTCTAAGGGACCTACATCATTGGTCTCATTGGTGAGCTGAGGTTCAGGCTGTTTCTGCTGCTATATTGCTAATTTGATGAGTTTTGTAAGATGCTGTGGATACCGGGAAGTGGGTAGAAGAATTCCTGGCTCCCAAGAAGAATTTGAAGATAATTGTTTGGGATAATTTATATGCTGTGTTCTTGGTGTTTTAAATGTTGAGCAAGCCTTTGAGTTAATTGCAAACACATCATTCCTTGGCATTTCACCTTAAGGGTTCAAGAGCCTGAACTATTTGATGTGAACTTTCAGTTTTCACTGAATTTTGCTTGCTTCCTTGTTTTTTACATTTCTGTTTACTATGTGTTATCTGCTATGAATACCAACTGTATTTAGGCAAGTGGTTCAAGAATTAAAGAAGCAGAATAAAATTGCTAAAAATATTACCCCATATTGTGGAGTAAGACTTCTATATCTAAAAGAATATGATCTTTTATTTCATATAGTAATTTTTATTATGGTATAATATACATAAAGTTTATCATAACCATTTTATGTATACATTTCATGTAGATTAATTCTTAATTTATTGTGTGAATTAATATTACTCTCAGGCCAAAAGATTAAAAATGATTTGTGTTCATGCAAAAATAATTACATTATATTTAAATGGGCATACATACTACATTGACTTAAGTGCAAGGAAAAATATTTTTATTTATTTATTTATTTTTAAAAAATAGTTGATTTATTTATTTGACAGAGATCAGGAGTAGGCAGAGAGGCAGGCAGAGAGAGGCGGGGGAAGCAGGCTCCCTGCTGAGCAGAGAGCCTGATGTGGGGCTTGATCCCAGGACCCTGAGGTCATGACCTGAGCTGAAGGCAGAGGCTTAACCCACTGAGCCACCCAGGCACCCCTGAAAAATATTTTTAGATGTGTATTTGAGCAGGTGAAGGAATAGTTTCATCTATCTAATTATATTATAATTCCATCCATTAAATATTATAGCTGGAATTTACTGAAAGTTATTAAAAGTGGATTGGTAATACCCTTTGTGCAAGTTTAAGTATTTCAGAATTCCAAAGTAGTATGTATTTGAAAATTTTGAAAAACAACATACATATGTTTCAAAATTTAACTATGAACTTAAAACCAGGGTTTGTGGACAAATTTTAGTGCCAAAAGAGTCAAATATCTAGTATTCTAGGAAAATACTTTCTTAGTATTAGTTATATGTTAATGGCCAAGTTTGAAAAATGTAATGGATTTTGCATTGTGTATATCTGTCAAATAAGTGGAAAAGACTAGTTTTGGGTTCCTGGTCACTGGGGGGTGCCAAACATTGAAGAATACTTATGTTTAATGAAGGTTTCTAAATATCTGGCATTCAGCCTGAAATGGGTACTGGGTTGGGCACACAGTATAAACTCAGGACTGTATCCTTCATCACCAATTCTAACCCTGGATTTTGTTGGCTTAATGGCATTTAGAAAATAACGGGTGCTGCTAAAGTGACCCTTTAAAGCCCCCTGAGTGATTCTTTGGCTTACCCCCGCAGGAGAGGCACCTGGGTGTGCCAAGATGTCTCTTAGCATTGAGCTGTGTGCCTTCTTTGGGAGGGATGTGGTGGAAGGAAGATGGGATAAAAGGGTGCAGTTTTATCTTAATTACTTAATTTTGTGTTTGATTCTTCATTTGCAAAGAGGAATGTATAACTTGTATTATGTACACCCATTTATGACCGAAAAAGTTTGTAGGATCTTGATTGTGCCTTAATTTTGTGACTTAGTGTACAAATGGACACTTGGCTTCCTGCATGGTGGCCAAGGTTATGATGGGATTGTGGTCAGAACTTCATGCTGTTAGGATAGTGATTCTTTTTTACACTTCCCGTATTCTTCATGGGTATGGTCAATGATATTTCCTTTTACTTTTCCATCCTTAGTGGAGATAGTGGACCCAGTAGATATCTATCTCAACCTCCTTCGGACCATCTTTGACTTTAATGCCATCAAGAGTTTGCTGACAGGGCCCGGCCAACTGAAGATCCGAGTTGACGCGATGCACGGAGGTAAGTTCCTGGTCTTCTCCCATTTGGTGGTTGAGAAATATTAAGGAGACCTCTACCCGTGCTGGGTTTCTGAGATTATGAGGAAGATTGGATTCATAGATATTCACACAACATGTGTGTGTTCAGATATTTGGAATGTTCTGGAAAACCTCACAGTTTTAACTTCTCTCTCTTTTTTTTCTTACTTAGTTTTTAAAAAAAATATATCATTTTTAATTGATATGTAGTTGACACATATTGTTAAAATAGTTTCAGGTGTATGACAATGATTAAACAGTTCTATATGTTATGCTCTGCTCACCACACATGTAGCTACCATCTGTCACCATGCAATGCTATTACAATACAATAGACTATAGTCCTTATGCTGTACCTTTCATCTTGCATGATTTATTCATTCTATGACTGGAAGCCTGGATCTCACACTCCTCTTCTTGCATTTTGTGCAACCTCTCCCCAGTTCCCTGTCCTGGTAACTTCTCTCTTTTGAAGTAAATGAAGATAGTGGTGAAAAAATGAGTCAGAGACTATGTCTATTCACGTGTAGAAGGGATAGTTAATTGTAGTCATTTAAAAAATTCTGTTTTTTAAAAGTATTTATTTGAGAGAGAAAGAGAGCATGGGTGGAGGGGTGGGGCAGAAGGAGAGGGATAAGCAGACTTTCCACTGAGCAGGGAACCTGACGTGGGGCTCGATCCCAGGACCCTGAGATAATGATCTGAGCCAAAAGCAGATACTTAACTGACTGAGCCACCCAGGTGCCTCATCAAAATCTATTTTGACCAGTGTACACACATATAGTTTAAACAGTCAAGTAGTTCAAAGTTTATTTGGAAAAAATCTAAGCCCAACTCCCTACCAACTCTCTTTCACCCTCTCCATTCACTAAATCCAAGCACACTTCCCTCAACTAATTATATCATCATTTTAGTGAGATCAGTATCCAGTGTCTCCATTATCAGAACACTGCTGAGCCATGTAAAATACTGTAGTTATATTTTCTCACAGCATAACTCTTTTATTTCCTTTGTCTTGTTTTCTCATTGCATAGTTTTCGTTAGATGTATTTACCACTACTAACACCATCTTCTCCCAGAGTCTAAATCTTCTCATCTCATGCTCCTGATTTGCTCTGCTCTGCATGGGTTCCTTTCTGAGTTGCTCTTATCCTTATCATCATTCTAGTTATTCTCTTTATCCTTCCCTTGTATTGGCTTTCCTTGTATCTGGATCCTTTGTCTTGCATTTTTGTGATTTACTCCTGCCTCTTGGAGGAACCCATTCTCCAGAAGCTCTGAGAGAAAAGTGATGGGAAGTAAATGTGTTGAGTCATTGCATATCTGGAAATGCCTTTCTTATCTCCTTCTCTTAATTGATATTGTCTGAATATAGAACTCTGTAATGGATATTATTTCCCTTCAGAAGTTTTAGGGCATTGCTGCATTGCCTTATAGCCATCACATTGAACTTGGGAAATCTGATTTTTAATTGATGATGTGAAATCTTTCCTTTTTCTTTTCAGGAGGCTTTTAGGGCCTTTGGCTTATCATCAGTGTTCCTACGTTTTGCAATGTTGAGTCTTAGTGTGGGACTATTTTCCTGTATTGTGCTGGGTTCCTGGTGGATCCTCTTAATCTGGAAACTTGCGTCCTTTAATTCTGGGAAATAACTTCTTGAGCGATTTCCTCTATTATTGCTGTCTTGCTTTCTTTCCAGAATGGTTATTTTTTAAGTATTGAACCTATTAGACTAATTCTTTAGTTATCCTATTCTCCCCTCTGCCCTTACCACCGATGCTCTTTTTCTTTGTTTTGTGCTCTATTCTGGGAGATTTCCTCAACTTTATCTCCAAGTCCTTCCATTATGTTTTTCAGTTCCATATTGTATTTCTAAACTGAACCAGGAACAAATAGAAAACATGAACAGACCCATAACCAGCAAGGAAACTGAAGCAGTAATCAAAAATCTCCCAAAAAAACAAGAGTCTGGGGCTGGACCGTGTCCCAGAGGTATTCTACCAAACATTTAAAGAAGAATTAATACCTATACTTCTGAAGCTGTTTCAAAAAATAGAAATGGAAAGAAAACTGCCAAAGTCATCTTATGAGGCCTGTATTACCTCGATCCCAAAACCAGACCAAGACCTTGTCAAAAAGAATTACAGATCAGTATCTCTGATGAACATGGATGTCAATTTCTCACCAAGATACTAGCCAGTAGGATCCAACAGTACATTAAAAGAATTATTCACCATGACCAAGTAGGATTTATTCCTTGGCTGCAAGGGTGGTTCAGTATCCACAAATCAATCAATGTGTTACACTACATTAATAAAAGAAAGGTCCAGAACCACATGGTCTTCTCTATTGATGCAGAAAAAGCATTTGACAAAGTACGTCATCTTTTCTTAATTAAAACTCTTCACTGTGTAGGGATAGAAGGAACATACCTCAACATCATAAAAGCCATATGTGAAAACCCCACAGCAAATATTGTTCTCAGTGGGGAAAAACTGAGAGCTTTTTCCCCTAAAGTCAGGAACACGGCCGGGATGTCCACTCTCACCACTGTTGTTCAACATAGTATTAGAAGTCCTAGCCTCAACAATCAGACAACAAAAAGAAATAAAGACATCTGAATCAACAAAGAAGTAAGCTCTCACTCTTTACAGATGATATGATAGTCTATGTGGAAAACATGAAAGACTGCACCCAAAATTGCTAGAACTCATAAAGGAAGTCAGCAATGTGACAGGATATAAAATCAATGCACAGAAATCAGTAGCATTTCTATACACTAACAATGAGACAGAAGAAAGAGAAATGAAGGAATCAATCCCATTTACAATTGCACCAAAAACCATAGGATACCTAGGAATGAACCTAACCAAGAAGGCAAAGGATCTATATTCTGAAAACTAGAGAACACTCAGGAAAGAAGTTGAGGAAGACAAAAATGAAAAAAATGTTTCATGCTCGTGGATTGGAAGAACAAATATTGTTTAAATGTCTATGGGGCACCTGGGTGGCTCAGTGGGTTAAGCCTTTGCCTTCGGTTCAGGTCATGATTTCAGGGTCCTGGGATTGAGCCCTGCATCGGACTCTCTGCTCAGCGGAGATCCTGCTTCCCTCTCTTTGCCTAGATAAATAAAATCTTTGAAAAAAATGTCTATGCTACCTACAGCAATTTATATATTCAGTGTAATTCCTATCAAAATGCCTTCAACATTTTTCACAAAGCTGGAACAAATAATCCTAAAATTTGTATGGAACCAGAAAAGATCCTGAATAGCCAAAGGAATGTTGAAAAAGAAAACCAAAGCTAGAGGCACCTGGTGGCTCAGTGGGTTAAGCCTCTGCCTTTGGCTCAGGTCATGATCTCAGGGTCCTGAGATCGAGCCCCACATTGGGCTCTCTGCTCAGTGGGGAGCCTGCTTCCCCCCCACGCCTGCCTATCTGCCTTCTTGTGATCTCTGTCAAATAAATAAATAAAATCTTAAACAACAAAAGAAAGAAAGAAAAGAAAACCAAAGCTAGTGGCATAACAATGAAGGACTTCAAGCTCTATTACAAAGCTGTAATCATTGAGACAGTATGGTACTGGCACAAAAACAGGCATAGAATAATGTAACAGAATAGAGAACCCATAAGCAGACCCTCAACACTGGTCAACTAGTCTTTGACAAAGCAGGAAAGAATGTCCAATGGAAATTTGTCTCTTCAACAAATGGTGTTGGGAAAATCAGACAGCCACATGAAGAATGAAACTGGACCATTTTCTTACACCCTACACAAAAACAGACTCAAAATGAATGAAAGACCTCAATGTGAGACAGGAATTTGTCAAAGTCCTAGAGAAGAGCAAAGGCAGCAGCCTCTCTGACCTGCTAAACGTGTCTCTAAAGACAAGGGAAACAAAGGCAAAAATGAACTATTGGACTTCATCAAGATAAAAAGCTTTTGCCCAGCGAAGAAAACAAGTCAACAAAACCAAGAGACAACTTACAGAATGGGAGAAGATACTTGCAAATGTCTAACCAGATAAAGGGCTAATATCCAAAATCTAGAAAGAACTTAACAAATTCAACACGCAGAGTACAAATAAATTCAATCAAGAAATGGGCAGAAGAGACGAACAGACATTTCTCCAAAGAAGATATACAAATGGCCAACAGACACATGAAAAAATGCACCACATCACTTGGTATCAGGGAACTACAAATCAGAACCACAATGAGAAAATACCTCAAACTGGTCAGAATGGCTAAAATTAATAACCCAGGAAATGACAGATGTTGACAAGGACGCAGAGAAGGGGGAACCTTCTCACACTGTTGGTGGAAATGTTAGCTGGTACAGCCATTCTGAAAAACATCATGGAGGTTCCTCAAAATATTGAAAATAGAGCTATCCTATGACCCAGCAATCACACTACTGGGTATTTACCCCAATGATACAAATGTAGTGATTCAGAGGGACACTTACACCCCAAAGTTTATAGCAGAAATGTCTACAGTAGCCAAATTGTGGAAAAAGCTCTTATGTCCATCAACAGATGAATAGGTAAAAGAGATGTGGTATATATACAGAATGGAATATTACTCAGCCATCAAAAAAGAAATCTTGCCATTTGCAACAATGTGATTGGAACTAGAGGGTGTTATGCTAAGTGAAATAAGTTATTCAGAGAAAGACAATTATGTGACTTCATTCATATATGGAATTTAAGAAAGAAAACAGGAGCATAGCAGAAGGGAAGGAAAAATAAAGCAAGATAAAAACAGAGAGGGAAGAAAACATAAGAAACTGTTAATCATAAGAAACAAACTGAGGGCTGCTGAGGGGACGTGGGGTGGTGGGATAGAGTAACTGGGTGATGGACATTAAGAGGGCAGAGGATGTAATGAGCACTGGGTGTTATATATAAGACTGATGAATCACTGAACTCTACCTCTGAAACTAATAATATACACTGTATGTTAAGTAATTGAATTTAAATTCAAAAAAGTAATAAAAAAAAGAAGATTAAGTGCTGTAATACATTACATTTGTAATACAAATCCAAATAAATTTGTGTTTGTAAATACAAATTGTATTTGGCCACCAGTTTTTAAAAAACAGCATTAAATCTTATAAATTATATGCAATATATGGCCTTTAGTGTACAGATAAATACTTAAGCAATTACCATCAAATACAGAGCCTACCAGAATTTTCCACTTGCTATTTGCTTTATCATTTGTATTTTTTTCTGATTTTAAAATTAATTATTTTTATTAACATGTAATGTATTATTTGCCCCAGGTTTGTGAATCATCAGGCTTACACACTTCACAGCACTCACCATAGCACATACCCTCCCCAATGTCAATAACCCAACCACCCTCTCCACCTCCACCCCACCAACCCTCTGTTTTGTAAGTTAAGAGTCTCTTATGGTTTGTCTCCCTCCTGGTCCCATCTTGTTTCATTTTTTTCCTTCCCTACCCTACAAACACCCCACTCTGCATCTCCAGTTCTTTCTCTGATTGACTTATTTCACTCAGCATAATACCCTCTAGTTCCATCCACATCATTGCAAATGGCAAGATTTGATTTATTTTGATGGCTGCATAGTAGTCTATTAGATATATATATACACACACACCACATCTTCTTTATCCATTCATCTGTTGATGGACATCTAGGTTCTTGCCATAGTTTGGCTGTTGTGGACACTGCTGCTGTAAACATTCGGGTGCACGTGCCCCTTCGGATCACTACATTTGTATGTTTGGGGTAAATACCCAGTGGTGCGATTGCTGGGTCATAGGGTAGCTCTATTTTCAACTTTCTGAGGAACCTCCATGGTGTTTTCCAGAGTGACTGCACCAGCTTGCATTCCAACCAACAGTGTAGGAGGGTCCCCCTTCTCCACATCCTCTCCGACATCTGTCATATCCTGACTTGTTAATTTTAGCCATTCTGACTGAAGTGAGGTGGTATCTTATTGTGGTTTCGATTTGTATTTCCCTGATGCCAAGTGATCTTGAGCACTTTTTCACATGTCTCTTGGCCATTTGTATGTCTTCTTTGCAGAAATGTCTGTTCATGTCCTTTGCCCATTTCTTGATTAGATTATTTGTTCTTTGTGTGTTGAGTTTGATAAATTCTTTCTCGATTTTGGATACTAGCCCTTTATCTGATACGTCATTTGCAAATATCTTCTCTCATTCTTCTGTTCATTGTCTTTTGGTTTTGTTGACTGTTTCCTTTGCTGTGCAAAAGGTTTTGATCTTGATGAAGTCCCAATAGTTCATTTTTGCCCTTGCTTCCCCTGCCTTTGGCGATGCTTCTAGGAAGAAGTTGCTGAGCTTGAAGAAGTTGCTGCCTGTGTTCTCCTCAAGGATTTTTATGGATTCCTGTCTCACATTAAGGTTGTTCATCCATATGGAGTCTATTTTTGGGTGTGGTGTAAGGAAATTGTCCAGTTTCATTCTTCTGCATGTGGCTGTCCAATTTTCCCAACACCATTTGTTGAATAGACTTTTTTTCATTGGACATTCTTTCCTGCTTTGTTGAATATTAATTAATCATAAAGTTGAGGGCTCTCTATTCTGTTCCACTGATCTATGTGTTTGTTTTTGTGCCAGTACCATACTGTCTTGATGATGACAGCTTTGTAATGGAGCTTGAAGTCTGGAATTGTGATGCCATCAACTTTGGCTTTCTTTTTCAACATTCCTCTGGCTATTTGGGGTCTTTTCTGGTTCCATATAAATTTTAGGATTCTTTGTTCCATTTCTTTGAAAAAAAATGGATGGTATTTTGATAGGGATTGCATTAAACATGTAGATTGCTTTAGGTAGCATAGACATTTTCACAATATTTGTTCTTACAATCCATGAGCATGGAATGCTTTTCCATTTCACTGTGTCTTCCTCAATTTCCTTCAAGAGTACTTTATAGTTTTCTGAGTACAGATTCTTTGCCTCTTTGGTTAGGTTTATTCCTAGGTATCTTACGGTTTTGGGTGTATTTGTAAATGGCATTGACTCCTTAATTTCTCCTTCTTCTGTCTTTCTGTTGGTGTATGGAAATACAACTGATTTCTGTGCATTGATTTTACATCCTGACACTTTACTGAATTCCTGTATGAGTTCTGGCAGTTTTGGAGTGGAGTCTTTTGGGTTTTCCATGTAAAGTATCATATCATCTGCAAAGAGTGAGAGTTTGACTTCTTTGCTGATTCGGAGGCCTTTTATTTCTTTTTGTTGTCTGATTACTGAGGCTAGGACTTCTATTACTACTACTATGTTGAATAGCAGTGGTGACAGTGGACATCCCTGCTGTGTTTCTGAGCTTAGGGGAAAAGCTCTGTTTTTTCCCCATTGAGAATGATATTTGCTGTGGGTTTTTCATAGATGGCTTTGATGATATTAAGGTAGGTACCCTCTATCCCTACACTTTGAAGAGTTTTGATGAAGAAAGGATGCTGTACATTATCAAATGCTTTTTTCGCATCTATTGAGAGTATCATATGGTTCTTGTTCTTTCTTTTATTAATATATTGTATCACATTGATTGATTTGTGGATGTTGAACCAACCTTGCAGCCCAGGAATAAATCCCACTTGTTCAGGGTGAATAATCCTTTTAATGTACTGTTGAATCCTATTGGGTAGTATTTTGGTGAGAATTTTTGCATCTGTGTTCATCAAGGATATTGGCCTGTAACAATTCTTTTTGGTGAGGTCTTTGTCTGGTTTTGGGATCAAACTCATAAAATGAGTTTGGAAGTTTTCCTTCCATTTCTATTTTTTGGAACAGTTTCAGGAGAATAGGTATTAATTCTTCTTTAAATGTTTGGTAGAATTCCTCCTGGGAAGCTGTCTGGCCCTGGGCTCTCATTTGTTTGGAGATTTTTGATGACTGCTTCAATGTCCTTACCGGTTATGGGTCTGCTCAGGTTTTCTATGTCTTCCTGGTTCAGTTTTGATAGTTTATATGTCTCTAGGGATGCATCCATTTCTTCCAGATTGTCAAATTTGCTGGCATATTGTTGCTTGTAATATGTTCTTATAATTGTTTGTATTTCTTTGGTGTTGGTTGTGATCTCTCCTCTTTCATTCATGATTTTATTTATTTGGGTTCTTTCTCTTTTCTTTTTGATAAGTCTGGCCAGGGGTTTATCAATCTTATTAATTCTTTCAAAGAACCAGCTCTGAGTTTCGTTGATCTGTTCTACTGTTCTTTTAGTTTTTATTTCATTGATTTCTGCTCTGAGGCTTTCTTTGCTATTCTTCCTCCAGCTCCTTTAGGTATAGAGTTAGGATGGATAATTGAGACCTTTCTTGTTTCTTGAGAAAGGCTTGTATTGCTATATAATTTCCTCTCAGGACCACCTTTGCTGTGCCCCAATGATTTTGAACTGCTGTGTTTTCATTTTCATTTTTTTCCATGAATTTTTCCAATTCTTCTTTAATTTCCTGGTTGACCCATTCATTCTTTAGTAGGATGCTCTTTAGCCTCCATATATGTGAGTTATTTCCAACTTTCCTCTTGTGATTGAGTTCTAGCTTCAGAGCATTGTAGTCTGAATATATGCAGGGAATGATCCCAATCTTTTGGTATTGGTTGAGACCTGATTTGTGACCCCTGCAGGATGTGATCTATTCTGGAGAATGTTCCATGTGCACCAGAGAAGAATGTGTATTCTGTTGCTTTGGGATGAATTGTTCTGAATATATCTGTGATGTCCATCTGGTCCAGTGTGTCATTTAAGGCCTTTATTTCCTTGTTGACCTTTTGCTTGAATGATCTGTCCATTTCAGTGAGGGGGTTGTTAAAGACCTCTACTATTACTGTATTATTGTTGATGTGTTTCTTGGATTTTGTTACTAATTGGTTTATATAGTTGGCTGCTCCCATGTTAGGGGCATAGATATTTAAGATTGTTAGATCTTCTTGTTGGACAGCCCTTTCAGTATGATATAGTGTCCTTCCTCATCTCTTCTTATAGTCTTTGGCTTAAAATCTAATTTATCTGATATAGGATTGCCACCCCACCTTTCTTTTGATGTCAATTAGCATGGCAAATTGTTTTTCACCCCCTCACTTTAAATCTGGAGATGTCTTTGTGTCTAAAATGACTTTCTTGTAGACAGCATGTTGACGGATTTTGGTTTTTTATCCATTCTGATACCGTGTGTGTTTTGATCCGGGCCATTTAGTCCATTTACATTCAGGGTAACTATTAAAAGATATGAATTTAGTGCCATTGTATTGCCTGTAAGGTGACTGTTACTCTATATTGTTTCTGTTCCTTTCTGATCTACTACTTTTAGGCTCTCTCTTTGCTTAGAGGACCCCTTTCAATATTTCCTGTAGGGCTGATTTGGTGTTTGCAAATTCTTTTAATTTTTGTTTGTCCTGGATGCTTTTTTTTTTTTTTAAGATTTTATTCATTTATTTATTTGACACACAGAGAGAAAGATCATAAGTAGGCAGAGAGGCAGGCAGAGACAGAGGGGGAAGAAGGCTCCCTGCTGAGCAGAGAGCCCGATGTGGGGCTTGATCCCAAGACCCTGAGATCATGACCTGAGCCGAAGGCAGAGGCTTAACCCACTGAGCCACCCACGCACCCCTGTCCTGGATGCTTTTTTATCTCTCCTTTTATTTTCAATGATAGCCTAGCTGGATATAGTATTCTTGGCTGCATATTTCTCTAGTTTAGTGCTCTGAATATACCATGCCAGTTCTTTCTGGCCTGCCAGGTGTCTGTGGATAAGTCTGCTGCCAATCTAATATTTCTACCACTGTATGTTACAGACTTCTTGTCCTGAGCTGCTTTCAGGATTTTGTCTTTGTCACTAAGACTTGTAAGTTTTACTATTAGATGACAGGGTGTGGACCTATTTTTATTGATTTTGAGGGGGTTTCTCTATGCCTC
>PISX010030631.1:0-18502 GCA_004024625.1 Mellivora capensis | reverse complement strand
AAGAACCACATGATACTCTCAATAGATGCTGAAAAAGCATTTGACAAAGTACAGCATCCCTTCCTGATCAAAACTCTTCAAAGTGTAGGGATAGAGAGCACATACCTCAATATTATCAAAGCCATCTATGAAAAACCCACTGCAAATATCATTCTCAATGGAGAAAAACTGAAAGCTTTTCCGCTAAGGTCAGGAACACGGCAGGGATGTCCATTATCACCACTGCTATTCAACATAGTTGTAGAAGTCCTAGCGTCAGCAATCAGACAACAAAAAGAAATTAAAGGCATCTCACCCTTTGCAGATGATATGATACTATATGTGGAAAATCAAAAGACTCCACTCCAAAACTGCTAGAACTTGTACAGGAATTTAGTAAAGTGTCAGGATATAAAATCAATGCACAGAAATCAGTTGCATTTCTCTACACCAACAACAAGACAGAAGAAAGAGAAATTAAGGAGTCAATCCCATTTACAATTGCACCCAAAACTATAAAAGATACCTAGGAATAAACCTAACCAAAGAGGCTAAAAATCTATACTCAGAAAACTATAAAGTACTCATGAAAGTAATTGAGGAAGACACAAAGAAATGGAAAAATGTTCCATGCTCCTGGTTGGAAGAACAAATATTGTGAAAATGTCTATGCTCCCTAAAGCAATCTACACATTTAATGCAATTCCTATCAAAATCCCACCCATTTTTTTAAAAAAATGGAACAAATAATCCTAAAATTTATATGGAACCCGAAAAGACCTCGAATAGCCAAAGGAATAATGAAAAAGAAAGCCAATGTTGGTGGCATCACGATTCTGGACTTCAAGCTCTATTACAAAGCTGTCATCATCAAGCCAGTATGGTACTGGCACAAAAACAGATACATAGATCAATGGAACAGAACAGAGAGCCCAGAAATAGATCCTCAACTCTATGGTCAACTAAGCTCCGATAAAGCAGGAAAGAATGTCCAATGGAAAAAGGATAGCCTCTTCAATAAATGGTGTTGGGAAAATTGGACAGCCACTTGCAGAAAAATGAAATTGGACCATTTCCTTACACCACACATGAAAATAGACTCCAAATGGATGAAGGACCTCAATATGAGAAAGGAATCCATCAAAATCCTTGAGTAGAACACAGGCAGCAACCTCTTCAACCTCAGCCGCAGCAACATCTTCCTAGGAACATTGCCAAAGGCAAGGGAAGCAAGGGCAAAAATGATCTATTGGGATTTCATCAAGATCAAAAGCCTTTGCACAGCAAAGGAAACAGTTAACAAAACCAAAAGACAACTGACAGAATGGGAGAACATATTTGCAAACGACATATCAGATAAAGGGCTAGTGTCCAAAATCTATAAAGAACTTATCAAACTCAGCACCCAAAGAGCAAATAATCCAATCAAGAAATGGGCAGAGGACATGAACAGACATTTCTGCAAAGACGACGTCCAGATGGCAACAGACACATGAAAAAGTGCTCCACGTCACTTGGCATCAGGGAAATACGAATCGAAACCACAATGAGATATTACCTCACACCCGTCAGAATGGCTAAAATTAATAAGTCAGGAAATGACAGATGCTGGTGAGGATGCGGAGAAAGGGGAACTCTCCTACACTTTTGGTGGGAATGCAAGCTGGTGCAACCACTCTGGAAAACAGCATGGAGGTTCCTCAAAAAGTCGAAAATAGAACTATCCTATGACCCTGCAATTGCACTACTGGGTATTTACCCTAAAGATACAAACGTAGTGATCCGAAGGGGCACGTGCACCCGAATGTTTATAGCAGCAGTATCTACAATAGCCAAACTATGGAAAGAAGCTAGATGTCCATCAATAGATGAATGGATAACGAAGAAGTGGTATATATACACAATGGAATACTATGCAGCCATCAAAAGAAATGAAATCATGCCACTTGTGACAACGTGGATGGAACTAGAGGGTATCATGCTTAGTGAAATATGTCAATCGGAGAAAGACAACTATCATATGATCTCTCTGATATGAGGAAGTGGAGATGCAACATGGGGAGTTGGGGGGGTAGGAAAAGAGGAAAAGAAACAAGATGGGATCGGGAGGGAGACAAACCATAAGTGATTCTAAATCTCACAAAACAAACTGAGGGTTGCTGTGGGGAGGAGGATCGGGAGAGGGGGGTGGGGTAATGGACATTGGGGAGGGTATGTGCTATGGTTAGTGCTGTGAAGTGTGTAAAGCTGGCAATTCACAGACATGTACCCATGGGGATAAAAATACATTATATGTTTATAAAAAATAAAAAAAAATTTAAAAAGAAAAAAAAGAATATTCCTATAGCTTTGACAAAGTAAAGGAATATTCTTATAGGTTTGGAAAATTTTGCATTCACAAGATATATCTAAAAATTCTAGTATAACATGAGTGCATCTTTGGCTCTGGGGAATAGAGAGGTTTCTTAGGTAGAAAGTGCATATCTATCATCACCAATTAGTCCTCAATTAGATACTCTGAGCTTTGGGCTTTATAAGTATTCTTACTCATTGAAGACTCTTCTATTGTCAGGGACATTTTTAACTTAACTACAAGTGAGATCTTTTCCAAATGTAGAATCTACTGCACTGCACATCTAAGGACTCTGATTTCCAATGTTTTTATGAACTGCTCTCCCTCTGGGAAAATTAAACCTATATGTAGGCAACAGTCTAGTTAATTAAACTTAGAAAAATTAGTTTTTCTCTCTTTTCCTCTCCTTACTTCTGACCCAAATAATTCAGCTGCTTTTTGCTGGAATTTTCCACACAATTGCTTCTCCATTCTATTTGATTGAGGAAACCTGATCAGCAGGAATTACCACCTTACCCATTTTCTCCTTGTGTAAAAAAATGGACTTTTTTTGGTTAAAGCTTTCTGGTTAAGAATAACATGAACTCACTCAACCTGATGGTAGAATAAAAGGGAAATTTTTTGACTTGGAGCCTGGAAAACACCCAGGAAAGAAGCTGTGTCTCTCTGTCTTTTATGAATATATTATCTTTCAGTCCTGTTTCAACGTGGACATTTCATTAATCCTTTTTGTAGCCAAATGCTTTCTCCCGCTTCTCCATATAAATACCTTCTCAGTTCAAGTATTAACAGAAACTAGCTACATGCCATGGTTCAATCCCAGTTTTAAATGCTTGAGATAAAGAAACTAATTATCCCAAATGGGTCAGCTGTCCACCTCAATCATCTGTAATAATAGGATAACCATGGTCATGGATGACCCTAGACATGGAGTAGTTCCTCCTGGTCAAGTCCGAAGGCACATTATGCATACTTCTTTGGGTAGACCTAACTGAAACACCTGCCTATCACACAGAACAGTACTCCCACTCAACAGAATTGGTAGTTAATCTGTAGCTTAACACTAAAAATTAGAGGAAAACAAATCCCCCCTTCCTTTTTTTAAAGCCAATGCTGTAGACTATCCCATTATGTTCTACTGAATAACATAATTTGATAAACAGCAATAAAACAGTTAAAAAATAAGGCACAATCTCAGTACTTCTTCAGTACTTCATTTGTACATACAGTCTAGAACTCTCCTCAAGGGAGGCTCTTTTTTTTCTTCTTCTTAAACTAACTTAAAATTGTTTGAATATAGTTGTCGTACAAAGTTACATTCTTTTCAGATGTGCAACATAGTGGTTCAACTTCTCTATACCTTATATTATGCTCACCACAAGTGTAGCTACCTTCTGTCACCATAAAACACTATGACAGTATCACTGACTATATTCCCTATTCTGTGCCTTTGATTCCCATGACTTCCTCATTCCATAACCGGAAGTCTATACCTCCCACTCTCCTATACCCATTTTGCCCATCCCTGCACCCCCACACTCTGGCAACCATCAGTTCTCTGTATTTATAGGTCTGCTTCTACTTTTTATTTATTTGATAAACTAATATTTATTGATATCTATCAATATACGCAACACTGTTCTATTCCCTTTACTTGTAATCAACACATCTAATCCTCATAGAAGTCTGGGTTAGTTATAATTTTATACCATTTGTGGATGAGAAAAATCAAGATACAGAAAGCTTAAGTAATTTTTGCAAATTATACAGCTTGCCAGGGGAAGCCAGGATTCACATTGAGGCTGGCTTTGGGGCTCAAGCTAACACCACTGCCTATCTTTCCATCTGCCTGTATTAGTCATCTTCAGTTTTCTAGCACCTTAGACATTACTGGTAATGCTAATTCAATAAGTAAAATGTGTATGATAGAATTCTAACTTATCTCCTTTAACCATTCACTAAGCTAAATATACTTCCAATGTCTTAGCAAAACAGAGTGATTGTCTGTATTTCTCCTTCCGTTATTTGATATATTCCCTTTTATGTCTGTTTGAACTCACAATATAATTATATAATTTTATTAAGTAAGATATAGACTGATTAAATAGGATGAAAATAGTTATTTCTATGAAAAGCAAGACAAGTGCTTTGTAAGAACTTAAGAAAGATGAGCTACCATAATAATAGTCTTTCTAAATAGGCTGAGAAAAAAATAACATAAAAAGTAAGAAAAGGGGCACCTGGGTGGCTCAGTGGGTTAAAGCCTCTGCCTCCGGCCCAGGTCATGATCCCAGGGTCCTGGGATCAAGCCCGCATTGGGCTCTCTGCTCAGTGGGGAGCCTGCTTCCTCCTCTCTCTCTGCCTGCTTCTCTGCCTACTTGTGATCTCTGTCAAATATATAAATAAAATCTTTTAAAAAAAAGAAAAAATTGGGCGCCTGGGTGGCTCAGTGGGTTGAGCCGCTGCCTTCGGCTCAGGTCATGATCTCAGGGTCCTGGGATCGAGTCCCGCATCAGGCTCTCTGCTCAGCAGGGAGCCTGCTTCCCCCTCTCTCTCTCTGCCTGCCTCTCTGTCTACTGTGATCTCTCTGTGTCAAATAAATAAAGTCTTTAAAAAAAAATTAAAAAAAATAAAAAAGAAAAAAAAGAAAAAAAAAGAAAAAATTAATTCCAGCAAGTAATAGGCTGAGAATAATTGGCAAGAATCTTAAAATTATTGTTGGATTTTGAAGATTTTAAAACAGTGAATACATATCATGTATTATTGATATGATTATACAAAAAAGATGTTAATTTAAATCAATCAGAAATGTTTAGGACCCACATCAAAATTGTGAAATAAATATAGATTTATATATTATACAATAAGATATTCGAAGAAGATATATGTCTGTTTTTAAATTCCATCCTCTCATTTATCTTTTTATGGAAAACCACTTATAGAATATTTTACCTTATAAACATTACCTTTTTAAAAATTATTAAAATTTGTTTTTAAAGTGTACAACTTAATAGATATCACTGTCATTAGTCATCATGAAGTTCAGAACATTTTTTAACACCTCTAAGAGAAATCTTATCCTCATCAGCAGTCACTCCCCTTTTCTACCTCACCTACTCCCTGACAACTATTAATCTACTTTTTTTTGTCTCTAAAGTTTTGTTTATTCTGGACATATAATATAAATTATGTCATACAGCAAGTGGGCTTTTGTGTTTGACTCCACTAAATTATCATAATATTTTCAAGGTTCGTCCATTTTGTTGTATGTATCAGCACTTACTTCATATGTTCATTATATGGATATACCACAAGAGTTGCTTCTACTTTTTTTTTTTTCTATTCTGGATGAGTCTGCTATAAACATTTACATACAAGTTTGTGTGTAAATATACCTTCACTTATGTTGAGTGTATACATGGGAGAGGAATTCCTGAGTAGTATGGTGTAATGGTTAGTTTTCTATGTCAGCTTAACCATAGTATCTAATTATTCAATCCGACATTAATATAGGCTGCTGTTACACCTACATTTTATAGGATGTGCTTACTATCTAAAGTCAGTTGACTTAAAGGATATTCTTGATAATGTGAGTAGTCCTCTTTCAATCAGTCCTTAAGAGAAACACTGAAATTTCTTTCAGAAGAAATTTTGTGTGAAGACAAGAGCATCAGCTCCTGCCTGAGAGTTTACAATCTGCCAAACTGGCCTACTGATTCAGATTTGACAATCCCCACAAGCTTGAAGCCAGTTTCTTTAAGTAAATATACCCATATGTCCAAATGGTTGCATTTCTCCAGAGAAAACTTACTTATTCAGATTTTTGTATGGAAAATTGTTTTGAGGAACAGAATCTTAAGGATGAGTTTTCTGCATTGGTTCTGGATTTTTTTGGAATTATCTAATCTGATCAGATTTTAAGGTAGTAATGACTATTTCTAGTGGTAAAAATAACAATATTTGATACTCCTAATGAAATACTTCTAAAAGGTAAGTTTCTGGGACTATATATTTGATAACTTAAGGCATTTTTGTCAAACTAATGAGTATAATGAGATTGAATAATTGCTTCTAACTAATGGAGAAAGTAGGGGATATAAAGGATAAGTTCGGGACTTAAAATTTCTAGCTTGAACTTTGCATAAATGACCCCAAAACTTCTGTGTCTAACCTGAAAGAAACCCTTATCTCATGCACTGTCGGGCTGATATTTCTGAAAAGCATATGCAGACTCTTACCTTACTAGTGACTGAATCAGAACACAAATTGAATTCTCAATCTCTCAGGATTCCTGTTAAAGTGAGGACATTGATTGGAAGAAAAATGGGACCTTGAAAATTAAAATAGGTACATATAAAAAGGTTCCAATGAAGCTGGAGACATAAAACTCCTGAATGCTGCTGAGTCTTTGACAGCAGTCTAGCACCCCTGTCTGAGGAGTTAATGCCCTCTCTGAGGAGTTTAACTCAGCTTTGCCTGAATAAACTATAAGTGATCTCCCTGAGGGACTGCCTTACAAGACATTACCTCCTCCATCCCTCTTTCCTGCAAGACCTATAACTAGACCCATGCACCAGTAGGCAGTGCAGAAAGGTAAGGTCAGTGTGTAAGTTACAGATGGATGATACATGAAAATAGCTGTAAGTTTCCTAATGTATGTGGACAGAAATTTGGAGAATATGTGTGGAAATTAATATTAAAGGTACAGGGTAACAGTAGAATGAAAAAAAAATTGGATCAGGCCAAAGTAATTCATATGGGGCCACTAAGCAGAGAATCTGGATTTAGTGTTGCAGCTCAAGGGGTTAGAAGGGGCTCTAACAATTTAATTGATGAGGGTGGGTGAAACATGGACCAAAAAGTCACTTATACTAACTGAGGCTGAAATGCCAAAACAGTCTTGGAATACTGTAGAAGAGATCCAATGGCCTAAGGAGATTGGAACACTAGAGTGGATTTATCATATAAGTCCTGGTCACTCATTCTGAAAGGGTCCACCAATTGTTGGTGGAAGGGTGGAAGGGAAATGTTGGAAGGGTCCAACATTTCACCATTATTGTGAAAAGTAAATTTGTGAGGGGTGCCTGAACTTCCTTGAAGACTGATGTGGTTTCTGTCCTCTGTCAGTCAGAAATTACTGTGGGAAATGTTGCCCTTGAACTGGGATTATTAATTGCAGCAAGAGATTGTTAGATGCCAGTGGAAGCACTTAATTGCCAAAAGAATGTAAATGCCAAAGGCAGGCATGATGGCTTTAAAAGACAGAAAATCAAAGCTACAATCAAAAGTGACTTGGAGACCAAAAATGGTGTCCAATTGATGATGATGTTTCTAGAAAAAAACAAAAACAAAAACAGATTTATAATCTACCAAAATCTTACTTGATCTTTATAGACAGAAAACTTCTAGGTGAAGTGAACAGAAGTTTAACTTGAATCACCAAAACAGCCCCAGACTCAGTTCCTACATTGGATCCAGTTTATAGACCCAAAGCCACTTGAGTAAAGGGGAAGCTGAGTTCACTTAAGGAAGAATCTTACTTCCTTAAAATTGATATTGATAATTTATTATTCTGATAATCTTTATCTCAGCATTCCCCAAAGGGACCTACAATCTTTAACTAGGTAGGATTACTGTTCATGAGGGAAGAAGAAATTGTCAGACTTTTTGGGATTACCGGACACTACCACCGAATTGACACTAATTTCAGGCGACCCAAAGCATACGTGTGATCAACCAATCAGTGTAGATGTTTACAGAGGTCAGGTGATCGATGGAGTTTTAGCTCATATCTATCTCATGGTGGGTACAGTGGGTCAGTGAACCCATTCTTTGGCTAACCCCACAGTAACCATATGCATAATAGAGATGTTCTTAGCAACTGGCAGAATCCCTGCAATTGTTCATAGTAGCATCTTATGATCCTGTGTATTTCTGTGATATCAGCTGTAATGTCTTTTCTTTCTCATGTTATTTATTTGAGCCATCTCTTTTTTGTTAGTTGAACTAAAACTTTGTCAGTTTTATTTATCTTTAAAACAATGTTGGTTTTGAATTTTTATTTATCTATTTATTCACCTATCTATCTATCTATTTATTTATTTATTTATTTGTTTGTTTCTGTTGTGTTTATTTCTGCTCTGATCTTTGTTATTTCTTTCCTTTTGCCAACTTTGGGCTAATGTATTATTTTTCTCTTTCTGTGAGATTGTTTGAGATCTTTCTTTTTCCTTAATGTTGCTATAAACATCTCTTTTAGAACTGCTTTTGCTGCATCACCTAAGTTTTGGTATATTGTGTTTCCATCTTTATTTGTCCCAAAATATTTTTGGGGGTTTCCTTTTTATTTCTTCTTTGATCCATTGATTATTCAGGAATCTTTTTGTTTCTTTGTTTTTAATTTTCACATATTGTGAGTTTTCCTCCTGTTACTGATTTCTAGTTTCATGTTATTTGATTAAAAAAAAAGGAAAAACTTTTGTTTTCAATTTATTTTAGTTTTTAAAATTTTTATTTAAATTTCAGTAAACATACAGTATAATATTGGTTTCAGGTGTACAATATAGTGATGAAAAAAGATATTTGATATGGTTTCAGTCTTCTTAAATTTGTTAAGATTTGTTTTGTGGCCTGCCAGGTGACCTTTCTAGAGAATTTTCTGTTTGCACTCAAGGATGTACATTCTGCTCCTGTGGTAGAGAATGGTTTCAGTGTCTCTTAGGTCCATCTGATCTAAAGCATAGTTCAACTCCAGTGTTTTCCTATTGATATTTTTTCTGGATAATCCATCCATTGTTGAAAGTGGGTGGGGGAGTCTTCTATTATTCTTGCATTGCTGTCTCTTTCTCCTTTTAAATTTTGACATATTATTTAGGTGTTCTGATTAGATACATAGATATTTATAATTATAAATAAAGATATATCTACATTTATCTCTACAATATGTCCTTTCTTGTCTTTTTATAGATTTTGATTTAATGTCTATTTTGTCTGATATCAGTGTAGTTACCCTTGCTCTCTTTTGTTTTCTCCTTACATAGTTTTCATCTTTCTCCATTCCTTCACTTTGAGTTTCTGTATGTCCTTAAAGCTAAAGTGAGTTTCTCATAGGCAGCATGTATATGTAGCATATAGTTGGGTTTTTTTTTGTTTAATCTACCTGACCACTCTGTGTGTTTCAACTGTAGAACTTAACTATTTACATGTAAAACAATTATTGGTAGATAAGAACTTACTATTGCCATTTTTTAAAATTTATTTGCTGTTCTTTTGTTCCTTTTCTTCCTCCCTTGGTGTCTTTCTTTTGACTTGATAATTTTTGGCATCATATGCTTTGATTCCTTTCTTCTCTTTTGTATGTCTGCTGTAGGTTTTTGGTTTTTGGTTATGAAGCTTACAAAAAACATCTTAATATTCTAATAGTCTGTTTTATACTGTTCACAACTTGGTTTTGATAGTATAGAAAAAACACATTTTTGCCATTACATATTCTGTTTTCGATGTCTCAATTTATAGATTTTTGTATTGTGTAACCATTGACAAAATACTATAGCTATAGTTATTTTAAATCATTTTGTATTTAGTCTTTCTACTAGAGTTAAAAGTAATTTATATGATACTATTACAATATTAGAGTATTTTGAATTTAGATATATATCTACTTGTACCATTGAGTAATATACTTTCATAAGTTTTCATGTTACTAACTAGCATGCAATTGTAGGCTTCTTACAGATATTCTTTATCAGGGTGAGGACTTTCTCTTTAATTCCTTTTTATGAGAATTTTTATTCTCATAAATGGATATTGGATTTTTAAATTGTTTTTCTCTGTTAATTAACATAATTATAAGACTTTTTTTTAGCTTTTTTGGTATGGTAGATTATATTATGTGATTTTGAAATGTTTAACCAACCTTGAAATCTAAAAATTATCTTACTTGATCATAATTTTTTATGAACATTTTGGATTTTCTTTGCCAATATTCTGTTAGGTATTTTGCATCTAGATTCACGAGAATTATTGGTCTTTAGACTGTATGCTCAGGATCGCAGAGGAGGATTGTCTTTGTTTACATTTGGTACCAGGGTAATAATAGGCAAATAAAATGACTTGGGCAATGTTCCTTCTGTTTTCTGTTTTCTGGAAGAGATTTTATATATTTAGTTATTTTTTTCTTTAAATGCTTGTTAGGATTCCCTGGCGAAAACATGTGCTTGGAGATTTATATTTTGGGAACTTTTTTATTATGAATTTAATTTTCTGATGGATCTAGGTCCTATTTAGATAGTTTATTTCATTTTGTCTGAGTCTTGGTAGTTTGTGGTTTTTAAGGAATTGAGCCATTTCTTCTAACTTGTCATATTTATGAGTGCAAAGTTGTGTCAAATCTTCCCCTGTTACCTTTTTAATGGCTCCAGGATCTCTAGTGATAGTCTCCATTTTATCCTGAGAGTTGCAAATTTTGTCTTTTCTCTTTTTAGATCTGTCAGTCTTGTTAGAAATTTCTCAATTTTACTGATTTATTTCAAAGGACCATCTTTTTGTTTTATTGATTTTCCTCTGTTGTTGCACTATTTTGAATTTTGTTGACTTCTGTTCTTTATTAATTCCTTCCTTCTGCTGGTTTTGAGTTTATTTTTCTTTTTCTAGAGTCTTGTAGAGAATAAGATTATTCATTTGATGACTTTCCTTGTTTCTAATGTAAACATTTATTTCTATAAATTTATTTCTCATCATTCCTTTAGATACATATTCTAAGTTTTGCTATGCCTCTTTTTTCTTTCCTATTCAGTTTTTGTATTTCTAAATTTCCTCTGAGACCCATGGATTATTTAGAAATATATTTTTATATAAGAAATTCCTACATTCTTATATTTTCCTGTTCTCATTCTATTATTGATTTCTAGCTGGATTCCAGTGTAGCCAGAGAACAGTCTATGTGAGACTTAAATTCTTTTGAATTTGTAAAAAGTCTTTTTATGACCTAGGATATAGTCTATCTTGGTGAATATTCCATGGGTGCTTGAAAAAATATAATTTGCTGTTATTGGTTAGTGTCTTTTTATACATGTCAATTAGTCTGTTTGTTGACTGTGTTGTTCAGATCTATATTCTTGCCAATTTTCTAATAGTTCTATCATTTGTTAAGAGGTGAGTGTTGAAGTCCCCGACTGTAATCATGCCTATTTTTCATTATAGCATTATCAGTCATCACTTTAAGTATCCTGAGTCTCTGTTGTTGGGTATATATACGTTTAGAATTGTTAGGTTTTCTTGGTGGGTTGGATCAATCCATTTATCTCATATAATGTATCTTTTTGTCTCTAGCAATGCCCTCCACCCTATAAAATACTTTATCTGTATTGCTATGGCTCCCCTTGCCTTTTTTGATTAATGTTTGCATGTATATCTCTTTCCATTCTTTTACATTCAATCTACCTATGTTTTTTTTTAAGATTTATTTATTTATTTATTTGACAGACAGAGATCACAAGTAGGCAGAGAGAGGAGAAAGCAGGCTCCCTGCTGAGCAGAACCCGATGTGGGGCTCGATCGCAGGACCCTGGGATCCTGACATGAACCAAAGGCAGAGGCTTTAACCCACTGAGCCACCCAGGTGCCCCAATCTACCTATGTTTTTGAATTTGAAGTGACTTACTTGTAAGTCACACTGAATGTGAGATTTGTCCTCTTCTCCCTAGTTTATTGGCATGATATCCAGAGACTTCTGATAGAGACAAAAAGATCTGTTTTCCCTGACGCTCTCTGCCAAACACAACTGAAAACCCTAATAAGACTAGACTAGTAAGGTATGTTATGTTTTGTTTATCAACCCTGCCAGTTTTAGTCTTTTAATTGATGTATTTAGAAAAGTTACTTTTGGGGTAAATTGATATAGTACAGCATAACTCTGCTACTTGATTATTTGTTTCTTCTGGTACTTCTTTCTCTGTTTTGTTTTCTTACTTTTTCTGGGCTACTTATATTGTCTAAATCCTGTTTTTGGGTGTATATCTTTGTATAATTTTTGTGATGGCTCCCATGTATATTAAAATATACATATATAACTTATAATAGTCCTCTGGTAGCAACACTTTGAAGGAAGTATGGAAATGGCATTTCTATTTTTTATAATTAGGTCCTTTTACCTTCTTACCTTTTAAATATCATTATCTTGGATATCAAATATTTTGTTTCAATCATCAAATATGATTTATAAAATCATAAGTGATAGGATAGTCCATTGTATGCGCTCATATCTCTGTTCTTCTGTTTTTCCTTCTTCCTTCCTGATGTCTTAATATTTCTTTCATTTATCATTTTCTTTCATTTTGAAGAACTTCCATTAGCCAGTTTTTAAGGACAAGTCCGCTAATGACAAAACTCTTTTTTTGTTTTCATTCTTTGGAAAATGCTGTTTTTCTTCTTCCTTCATTACTGAGATATAGTTTTAACAGTTATAGGATTTATGACAGTTTTTTTCTTTCAGCACTTAAAAAAATATCAGTTTACTTTCTCCTGGCTTCCATGATTTTATATGAGAAATCCATTGTCATTTACATTTGTATGCTTCTATCGACAATGTGTTGCTTGTCTCTGGTTGCTTTCAAGATTTTTCTTTAAGTTTTCAAAAGTTTAGGTATCATGTATCTTGACAAAGATTTCTTTCAGTTTATCTTGATTAATGTTTACTGAGATCCTGGGATTTATAGGTTATGTCTTTCACCAGATTTGGAGATTTTTCTATTATTTTTTCCAATCAATCAGCCCCAGTCTCTTTTTTGTATCATGAAAATATGAATGTCAGACCTTTTGTTTTTATCCCACTAGTCCGTGAGGCTTTATTATTTTTTTCCAGTCTTTATTCTCTGTGATATTTAGATTGGGTGAATCCTATTGTTTTCATTTTTAAGCTAATAGAATCTGCCTTTTGTTACCTCTATTATCGAGGCCATCCAGTGAGTTTCTTTCTATATTGTATTTTTCAGTTCTAAAATTGCTATTTGTTTCTTTTTTCAAAAAATAACTTCACCTCATTGCAGAAATTTTATATTTTTTATTTGTTTAAAAAGAATTGTAGTTGTTGAAACATTTTTGTTATGGATATTTAAAAAAATCTTGTTTGATAATCCCAATATTTGATTCACCTTGGTGTTAATATCATTTAATTGTCTTTCCATATTGAAATTGTGATTTTCTTAGTTCTTGGCATAACAGGTTGTTGTTTTTTTTTTTTGTTTGTTTGCTTTTTTAATAAATTTTTTATTTTTTTATTTTTTTTTAATTTTTTTAATTTTTTATCAGAATTCTCTGGATATTGTTCTAATAAACTGAGGGAAACAGGACAAATCTCACATTCAGTGTGAGTTAATGCAATGTAAAGAAGTCTGTAATATCAAGTTTTGTGTGGCAGGAGAAAATTTTTATATTTTGTGTATCATGGAATATTATTCCTGATATACATTTATTAAATTTTCCACTTATTGAAAGCCTATACAGTTTTAAAATGACTCTGATTTCAAGGTGTTTATACCTTCACATAGAAGAGAAATTCATGTTGTTATTCTGCCCAAGGAATGTTGTCACCTTCATGCCAGAACTTAAGGACTTTCATTGATATAGAAGAATAATGAAATTGGAATAAAAGAAAAATGATGGGGTGACTTTTAATTAATAATTGCACAATCGGTAAGGTATTAGAGAAGGAGGATGAAGCCATACCAACACTCCTAACTTGGAGGTGGAAACCAGCCAAAGGACCAGCCAAAGGATAGGCAAACGGAAGAAGGAAATGTGTGTGATAAGGGAGCTTCTGGATACAGTGGTAGCAAGGTTTTCAGTCAGAGTACCAAATGCCAGTTTTTCATGTGGTAGATTTTCCTCAGGGAATGTACTGAAAAATATCTCCACAACTGTTAGCATAGTTAGGGCCACAATAAACAAGCTTGACTTAAGAAGAACTCTTTGGGTTCATGGAAAGCCACATTAAGTCAAGACAAAGTCCTTACCCTGAAAAATCAGAACTTTTGTTTATCTAAAATAGTTTCTCTATAAAACCAAGAAAATAATTAGGCTATTTTTGATTTGTATACTCACACACACAACAAAGCACATGGAAAATTGATTGTGTAGTCATGAAGAAGTAATAAAATGAGATTTCTAGAAATGAATAAAGCTTACTAATATGATTGTTAAGTAAAATGAAGAACAGTTTGGATACTGCAGAAAATCAAATAATGGCTATAGATTCTGGATTCTGAAGGCCTAAGATGCATGTTGATTGGCATGGAAGGAAGAAAGGCAGGTAGAAGTGAAGGGAGAGGTGAAGGGGATGAAAAGGAGAGGCAAAGAGACAGAGACATATAATTATGGTATGGATCTTAACAGGCTTAGAGAAGTTTTGTTTTGTTTGTTATTTTTTTTTTAAAGATTTTATTTATTTGTCATAGAGAGAGAGCGAGAGAGAGCGAGCACAGGCAGACAGAGTGGCAGGCAGAGGCAGAGGGAGAAGCAGGCTCCCTGCTAAGCAAGGAGCCCGATGTGGAACTCGATCCCAGGACGCTGGGATCATGACCTGAGCCGAAGGCAGCTGCTTAACCAACTGAGCCACCCAGGTGTCCCTTGTTTGTTATTCTTTTCTTTTGTTCTGTCACTGTGCTGTCACTTTATCCCTACAAAATGGGAAAACCCTAACAGTTTGTTGAATTAGGTTGCTGAAATTACTTGAAAGTGCAAGAGCGGGAAGAGGACATGCCAGGATAAGAAGCTATAGGAGGAGGTCCAAAGGGAAGACTATAGGGAAGGGAGATTATTTACTAAAATAATAAGGGAGAAGGATTTTTTTGTCAGTCAGGGTCTAATCGGGAAAAGAAAATCCACTTTCAGAGTTTACATTAGATGCAGCTTACTGTAGGAGTTGGTTGTACCTATCATGGAGGAATTAAGGAGTCAAATGGACAGTGAGTTCACACTAGTAACAGACTAGCAACATCAGGAAACACCATGCTCTCAGGCAGAGAGACAGGATGAAAAGATGACTTACCAGAGCCCAATGCCATATAGTAGAAGCTGGAATCATTACAAGCCTGCCTGGTAGGAGGTGGAGGAACTGAGGAGGGGCCACCACTGAAAAAGAAAATGCCTAAATCCAAATAGTATCTTGGAGCAAAGAATGGCAATACAGACTGTGTTTAGCATTGGCTAAGTGATGGGAGGATTCAAGGATGCTAATGAAGGTGCTGTTAAAAATTTGTCGTCATTTATGCAGACCGCATAGAAAGTCGGCTGACTTAAAAAATGAAAAAAAAAAGTAAAAAGGAAAAGAAAGGTAAAGAGAAAAGAGAATTAATGTGTCTGTCACATCAAATGTGACTTTGCGTATAGTTCACTGGAGTGGCTTAGATAGGAATCAGATTATTAGAGGTTCAGGTAGATACAGCTTGCAATGTATAGACTCCAAATGACCACCAGTTGATCCATAAATTAGAAATGAATGCAAGAAGAGAATAAGAGAGTAATTGGGAATAGTTATAAAAAATGAGTAATTTTTTTTCAGTGTAGTAAAAGTTGTGTCTATATTCAGAAAATTGAAGGAAATGACAGCTTTCCACTGACAGGTAAGTAAGGGAACCATTTTATAATTTTGTTTAAAAAGCAGTTTCAGTCACCTATCTACACGCCCTCTATTTTTTTTTTTAAGGTTTTATGTGTTTATTTGAGAAAGAGAGAGCTAGTAAAAGAGAGCCTGAGTGGGAAGTTTGGGGAGAGGGAGAAGTGGGCTCCCCGCTTAGCAGGGAGCCTGATGCAGGACTCATTCTCAGGCCCCTGGGATCATGACCAGAGCTGAAGACAGACACCCAATCTACTGAGCCACCCAGGGACACCACACCATCTATTTTGATTCAGCTCATTTTAAACGCTAACATAAAATGAGTAGTACTGAAATCAAGATATTTATAATACCTTATAGAAATTTTACAGGTACAACCTTGGCAGCTGCATCTCCAAACATCCTAGCAAGAACAACATGCTACTCCCTGGGAATGTTTCCAAGCACAGTCTTACAATAGCAGTTGTGGAAACTGAGAAACAAGAGCCCATACTCACAATGAGGGCAATGTGTTGTCAAAGAGAATAAAAGCAAATGATGTACAGGTGACTTTAGCATAGACAGCCATGTGCTTATATCTGGGAAACAGTCTAAAGGACAGGTCCTGAGGAGACACATAGCACTGGCAATGGACTGGGCAGATAATCATGCAAGCTCAGTGAGTCTATACGACTTAAAATTTAGAGCAACTCAAGGGAGAAAACTCTATCAAGGAAACCACTGTAATAATTGAGCCATAATTATTAGCATTTTAAAGAGAACATTAAAATTAAACCCAGGGTACTGTATCTGTTCTCTTTTAAAAATGGGACACCCTGTGGAGAGAAAGAACTCTGAGTAAAAAGTCATCTCGATTATAATGAAAACAAAGTAATATTGGAAATCTGGAGGTCAGGTGAGGTGTGGTCAGGTCATCTTACTTCAGTATCTTGACATAATTTAGAAGATTTGGCTATTTATTGTCTAGAAACTCACAGCATTTGGAAAGAGTGAGTCATATTTAAATTTCTGGGGATGCATTCTGTATTATTTGGCTTGGGCTGCCATAACAGAATGCCATAGCCTAGGTGGCCTAAATGCCTAACGTTTATTTCTCGTAGTTCTGGAGGCTGGAAGTCCTAGATCAAGATGTCAGTCAGTCTGGTTTCTGATGAGAGCTCTCTTCCTGATTCACTGGTGGAGACTTCTTACTGTGTCCTCACATGTCAGAGACAGAAACAGAGACAGAGACAGGCAGACAGAGGGAGATCTTCTTGTAAGGTCATGAATCCTATCAGATTAGGAGTCCACCTTTATGATTCTGCTTAACCTAATTTAACCTAAAAGCCCTATCTTCAAATTGGATGTTAGAACCTCAATATACCAATTTTGGGGTGACACAATTAATCCCATGGCACCTTCTAATAGTTTATTTGAGTTAAAGTCTTTAGCATCGCCTTTGAAGCCCATTATATGTGGCCTGGTCCTGGGTCTTTTCTCTATCCACATTTCTATCAACTCTCTTTAAGCATCCTAAGCACTCGTTATTTCTTGAAATACTAAATATAGTCTCTTACTGGGGCCTTTATATGCAGTTCTTCCTCTGACTGCTTACATACTACTTCTGTGCTTGGCTTCTACTCTTCAGTCAGATCTCTGTTCAAATGTTGTCTCCTTCAGTGTTTTAGGTACTTATTGTAAACTTTCATCAACAGATGGTAAATTCAGTGAGGAGATACACTGTTTTGTTACTGTTTCTGTATAGTAAGTACTCAGTTAATTAATGTTTGCTGAGTGAATGAATGAATCTTGAATCAAGTCAAGAATTTAAAAAGCTTGGGAACCACCCCTATTTTAATTGTGTGCCAAGGAGGAAAAGAATGTCTAGCCTTCTCATTTGTTTATAAGTAAAAATCTCTTGGACCTAAGAGCCACTCGTGAAGAAGGGTATGCCCCCCACCCCACACACACTGGCTCTTCCAGTTCAGCACACATTCATGAATACACATTTCTTACTCTTTTTTTAGATATCCGGTGTAATCAATGAGCCATGGGAGTACACACTGTTACTCACTCACATCTCCAGTTTGGAGTATGCTTTCCTGAAAGCATTATGGGATGGCATTATAAAAGGATACTCTCAAAGGGGGGTCAACACTTAAGAGTCTCATGTCAGGAAGTCCCAAATTCATTATACCAAACACTTACAAAACAAAACAAAGCATTAAAAACAGCTCAATAATCTTGGTTGTAAAAAGCATAGTTTGGCTGTAGGCTAGTTTTGGTAAAAAACAATTTACCAGAAACCTGTTAGCAGACCTGAATCTACTGATGATCCCTCCTATCCTCTTTGGATAGTATCAACATTCTTGATGACAGCAGGGAGCAGTAAAATCAATCAAGGTAGCAGGTTGACACATTTATAGAAGCCCCAGACAGTTTACACTAGCCACTGTTCTAGAGGAATGGCTCAGTCTTCTCTCAGTCCTAGCATTCCTTTCCTATGCTGCAGTGGCCACCAGGTAGAATATGAGGCCATATACACAGGTGATGCTATGCTATTTAAAATATCAAAATGC
>PISX010030630.1:0-18502 GCA_004024625.1 Mellivora capensis | reverse complement strand
AGGTTTATTCCCAGGTATCTTATGGTTCTTGGTGCTATAGTAAATGGAATCGATTCTCTAATTTCCCTTTCTGTATTTTCATTGTTAGTGTATAAGAAAGCCACTGATTTCTGTACATTGACTTTGTATCCTGCCACGTTACTGAATTGCTGTATGAGTTCTAGTAGTTTGGGGTGGAGTCTTTTGGGTTTTCTATATAGAGTATCATGTCACCTGCGAAGAGAGAGAGTTTGACTTCTCCCTTGCCAATTTGGATACCTTTTATTTCTCTTTGTTGTCTGATTGCTGTTGCTAGGACTTCTAATACTGTGTTGAACAAGAGTGGTGAGAGTGGGCATCCTTGTTGTGTTCCTGATCTCAACGGGAAGGCTGTGAGCTTCTTCCCATTGAGGATGATGTTTGCTGTGGGTCTTTCATAGATAGATTATGAAGTTCAGGAACTCCGATCACTCATGAAATCTTCACCCAAATGTTTTGTCAATTTTATTTGTGATCTAACTTAGAGCTTAGAAGACTGCCTGACACACCGTGGCCATCCCCTCCCCAAGATTCATTGACTAAATATGCATAACATGAATGAATGAATGAATGAATATTGGATAATAAACACAAATGAATGAATGAATGAATGATGGAACGCTTTAGAGCTGCAATGCCTAAATAGAGCTATAGAGAACATTAGCCTCTGTCCACATACTTCCTGTCACTTAAGCAGACATGCCTCTGGCTTCAGGGAGAGGTTCTGCTTGACCAGCCCATGTTAATACATAGTGTGCAACTATACAGTCCAACATTTATGGTATCAGTCAGTGTTCTGGCAAGGAGCAGAACACTCAAGACCTTTAATTGATGAAAAGTTAAAGAAGAGAATATTTACAGAGGTGTGCACAGCATTAAGAGAACAAACATACCTAGAGACTAAAGATTGCAGGAAGTTATTGCTATCCCACTAGCTTAAAGGGCAAGGAAAGGGACCAGCATGTCTGGATCCCAGTGAGACTGGAAAAGGGAGGAGAGGGGCTACCAACAGATGCCACTGCTTTAGAGGGATGTAGTCACTGCCTAAACCACAGCAAGGCAGGGAGTGAGTAGAAAGACTAAATATTCACCCTCTTTCTTTTCTGCCCTCCACTATCCTACCAGCACTTAGTGGCCAGACTCAACTGGGAAACAGGAAAAAGAGCCTGGGTGATACATTCTATAGAGAGGTCAGACTCTGGGCACAGAGTGAGTCAGAGAGGAGTAGAGAGTAGATCTGGAGGACAAACAGGGAATAACCAGGACATTCCCCTTCATACATGTTCCATCCCAATGAGGAAAGTTCAGAGGTCTTGACAGGTGAGCCCAAAGACTCACTGGTACCTTGATTCTGTCTTCCATCATTAACTATTTACTCCCAGTTTTAATCTTCTCTCTCCAACTACATTCAGTGGCCTGAGGTCTTACTGGTCTTGGATAATTATATAAGAAAAGCACCAGTTAAACATCAGCTAAAGAGTAATTACATAGCAGGGAGCACTCAGTATGTGAGTGTCTGCCAGAGGCCAGGCATTAGAGTCAGCCATGGAGAGAAATTGCAAATGCCACAGAGATGATCTCTTTCCTCAAGGGGCATATAGTCATGGACTGGGAGATTCAGAAAGTAAAAAATAAATAAAATACAACTAGCAATAAGAACTAGCAATAATGCTACCATGGAGAGGACAGTTGATTGGAAATGAGTGAAGGAAAGCATGAAATTCTTTCTTAATGGAAAATGGAAACTTACATTATTGTAGCATTTTTTCCAGAGTTTTAGCACCTTTTGATTTTTGTATTCCACAAGAAAAGAAAAATATTGGTGTTGATTTGGGAGTAATCAAAACAATAGTAAGCGGAAGGAATTTCTGGACACAAGACTGGAAAGAGAAGTCTTGGAATCAGATTGACTAGGAATCAAATCTTGGGTCTACTACTTTGAAGTCTGAAACTCATTCCTAATTGGTGATAGTGATACTTTGGTTGCCGGGTGGCTAAGAAAATGAAATCATTTGGCTTTTTGACAAAACCTGGGCACTGTGCTAAGAATTTGGGATGTTGTGGTTTCTAGTCAAAATTTTCAACCTGTATGTATTAAGGATGAAGGGAAGGAAGGAGGCTTAATGTAGGTGAAATCTCTATTTCCCTGTAATTGTGATTAAGGCCACCTTGAGAATAAAATGCTATGGTAACACTGTCTATATGATTCCAAATTGTGCTCTTGATTTTCTACTCCAAAGGAAAAAAAGCACATGATTGCACATCAAAAAATGTCTACCCAGTGGCTGAAGTTTCAGATTGGAGTTAATTTCAAGGTTGATTGGAATGTCAGAGTTAATGATTTTGTCCCCAAAATCTTAGAATTTGTAATTATCCTTAAAGATTGTAAACAGTGTTGGAAAGAGCCTATTTGTCTTCAACTTGTTTTTCCAAGAATTGCCTCCTCCCACCATGATTTTTCAGCAACAACCTCAACTGCCTGCAATAGTAGTTAAAATTATGGCGCCTGACACTCTTGATTTTATAAACCGGCCAGTCTGTTATTAGTGTTGTTGTTAAGTCACTACGATTGTTTAATCAAAAAGTGACCTGATTCTCTCCCCAGAGTATCTGGAGAGATGGGTAAGGCTAAATAAGAGATAGAAGAAAATGCACGTAAGTAAGTTGAGTTGGAAAGTAGATAATAAGATGCATGCATCTAAAAGACAAACGAAAGAAGCAAAGTTCTTGAAAAATGGGAAAGTAGTTGTCAGTAGCAAACCAGGAGAGGGGAAGGAGGAGGGAGGGGAAGGAGCCTAGAGAGAAAGAGGGCAGGGGGAAGAGGAGAAAGAGGAAGAAGAAAAAGATAAGAAAAGGAAAAGAAAGCAAGCCTGAATTGGATCTTGCAAAAGTTCGCAACACTAGAGTTTGTGAGAAGAATGGGCTTGCTCCCCTACTGTGGCATCAAGTGTCATCAAATATTTAAAAGAGTCCACCATCCAAGGATTATTTATGGACTCCAAGACTGTAGATCTTTTCTGTATGACCTTGGAGCATGGCTTACGTCCTTCGGGACCTGTTATATGATACCGCTAAGCCTCCGTTCCAGCTCATTCCCCATCCTTGATGCCTTTCTCTCCACAGTCTTTCAGTCTTCTCACATTAGCATGGAATTCCACTCTGGCAGAGCTAGAGGGCTCTTGGAGGTCATTTAGTCCAGCCCTGCCATTCTAAAGAGAAACTAAAGTCCAGAGAAGAAGAGCAGATATGCGTCCAAAGAACCAAGACTAAAAAAAAACCCGAACGTCCCAAAACCAAGAAAAACACTTCTTCCAGTCTAGGGTACCCCAAAAAGATGAGTTCTTAAATGGGGTTGCAATTGTGTTAAGGGAATCAGGAAATACCTACATACCTCTCCCCCAGTTTCTTAACTACTGCTCCCTGTGCTCAGTGATTTCCTTTGACAAGAAACAAAGCTTTTCACTCTTCAAGGAGAAGGAAGAATGTTGTGACTGATGTTTATTGAGCACCTTCTATGTGCCAGGCACTGTGCCCGATGCTTCCCATCCACGGTCTCATTTAATCTCACAATAATCCCATAACATAGGTTCTATTAGCCTCACTTTTCTTCTCTGAGTACAGTTTTCTCAGCTGTAGGATGACCTTCTGGAGGTCACAGAGGTAAGCTCCAGAAACAGGGTCCAACCATAGGTTTGTCTTTCAAATAGCAGTGGTGCTCCAGTAGGGGTGGGGGTAGATTTTGGAATCAACCTGTATTGGGGAATGGAGTACATAAGAAGGGGAAAGAGAGGGTGGAATGCTGTGCAAGGTAGATGCACCACCTCTCCACCTTCCATTGGCTCCCCCTTTCCAAGGGCAAAGGGGCTGAGATGAAGTTCAGCTCTGTCTCCAGCATGCACAAAGGAAACTGGATCACCGGTGCTCTCCAGCATGGTATGCTACCTTGAAAAGGCAAACAACTCTCTCATTGTCTGAGATTACCAACAGCCATGTGAGTTTAGTACTTTCAGGGCGAGGATCCAAAAGGAGAATTGCATTCGATCAAGTTCCCAAAGGCTTAAGCTGCAGAGGCAGAAAACCTCAGGTCAGGTTCCAGCTGTAAATCCAAATGTCTTCCCTCTAAACTGTCTGTAGGACCCAGCTGATCCTCAGGCTGACAAAGACCCAGATGACATCTGGTCCCTCCTTACCCAGGAGAACATCTGTGAGGAGTTTCTCAACACTGAGTTGTGATAACAGTTGTACCGAATGACATACTCCTCCGCGCAGCCATTTGCTTCCATCAGAATCACCACGTAAATGCAGCCAAAAGAAGGAAGATCTTGGGCTTTGCTGTCTGAATTCTCGGAATCAGTGAGTCAAATTGCCTGGCCTGGGAAGTCTCAGGGAAAGTATGTTGGCACGGCCTCCATGGGGGAAATGGGGCATTCTGACTTCTCACTCAGAACGCTCTAAGCATCCAAGAGCACTGAGGCCCTCTGGTTTCTGCCCGTGGGATAATTGGCCATTTATCCCCCGTCATCTCCTCATACAAGATAAGGGTTTACTTGGGAGATTAATGGTTTAATTGGGAAATTAAAGCAATCTTCAAATGCAGAGGGTGGGTTTGCTTCAGTATATGGTAGAGGTGATAGAATAAAAAACATTTTTAAAAAGAAAACACCGAGCAATAGAACACTGATAGAAAACAAGCCAGGGTCAAGAAATGTGGGTTTGGGAGCCTGGCTTTGATGTTACTGGTCTGGGAGAGAGGACAGTCAGGTCCTCTCTGAATTTTGACCTCCTCTTCCTTGAAACCAAATGGGTTACTTGAGTGGTTCTCTGCTGAGGTAGCTCTGCCCCTAAGGACCATTTGTGAACATATATAGAGGCATTTTGTGATTGTCACACTGACTCAAGGACACAAGAAACCTTCAGCAGCCAGAAGCCTGCAATACATGGGACATTCTCACCAATAAAGAACTATCCCTCCCACGATACCAATAGCGCCCTTGTTGCAAATCCCTTGATAATCTCTTACTGCTAGAATCAAAGATTTTTAATGAAAAATTGGCCCAATTTTCTGCTTTGGTAGGTAGGAAACTCCGAGTAAATTGGAGAAGCCTCATTCACAGCTGTGTGTCGCCTAAGTCCTTGGTATTCTGTTACTTTCTATGTATCCTTCCCTCTCTCCTCCCTACATATACACACGAATACATGCCAATGTTACCCTGCTTAATTTTTCATCCTTACTTTAATGGTCAAATTTTAAATGAATCTTTCTTTTGTACTGTCTTTTCCTTTTTTTAATGGATTTGCATGTTATTGGCACATGGTTTCATTGTGAGCTGTTTGTACATTGCCCTTCCTACACCAAATTCCTTGATGGCACTGACAGATCTTGCTCATAGCTGTTCATTCATTCAATAAGTCAAATGAGATTTGTAATAGCTCATATACACTGAGCACTTGCTGTGTACCAGGAACAGTACCAAGAGCTTTTATATGTCTTGAGTCAATTAACCCTTAGGCCCTCTTATTATCCCCATATTATGGATGAGAATATTGAGGCTAAAGGAGGCAAGTGACTGGCCTGCAGTCACACAAGCACGTATCATGTTAGGGACTAGAGATCAGAGACAGAAGCCAGTTCCTGCATTCAAGGACCTTGCATTATTTTTTTTTTAAGATTTTATATATTTATTTGACAGAGATCACAAGTAGGCAGACGGGGGTAGGGGGAAGCAGGCTCCCCGCTGAGCAAAGAGCCCAACCCGGGGCTTGATCCCAGGCCCTGGGATCATGACCCAAACCGAAGGCAGAGGCTTTAACCCACTTGAGCTACCCAGGCACCCCAAGGACCTTGCGTTCTGACAGGCAAATAAACCAACACAGACAGCATGGAGAGCATGGTGTCTGAGTATGATCCTAGAGATTGCCAAGTGAGCTCCAAGGAGAGGCACAGAGCCCAGTGTCTGGAGGAGAAACCCCAAGATGGTGCCTGAGTTCAGGTTAGAAACCCAGTGAGAAATGTCAGGCCAAGGAGCAAGGACACTCCACTGGGGGATCCCAGAAGTGGAAGTGTGTACATTCCAAGGACTGCAAATGCCCAGGGTTAGAAGTCATTGCTTGGAATAGGGTTTGCCACTAGGGAAACTGAAATCCAGTATAATTTACGCACAGGGAAGCTGAAAAGGTATGTCGTTGAAGTCCCCGGATTTGGTTCTAATGGGAACCAGGTTGTAAATGATTGGAGCTTAGCCTACAGCCTCGGTGTCCATACTCTTCAACAACAGAGGCAAGGAGGGATAGAGAACCAAGCCTTTCCTAAAAGCTGTAGTTAGTGTTAAGCATCTTCCCTGCTAGTTCAATGAATCCTTGCCTCTGCCCAACAGGGTAGCATTATTATCCCATTTTGTAAGTGGGAATACTGAGGCGCGGGGAGGATAAAAACAGTAGTGAGGAGCCACGCCAGGAATTAAACTCTGATCTGATTGTAAATCCCACGATCTTTTTTTTTTAAGATTTTATTTATTTATTTGAGAGAGAGAGAGAGAGATCACAAGTAGGCAGAGAGGCGGGCGGGGGGCGGGGTGGGTGGGAGCAGGCCCCTGGCTGAGCAGAGAGCTCGACTCGAGCCAAAAGCAGAGGCCCCAACCCACTGAGCCACCCAGGCACCCCAATCCCACGATCTTAAGAGGCTGCCGTGCTGCTCCCGGGGTCTCACTTTGTGTGTGCTCAGCCCAGGTATGCTTACCAACTCTGCCATCCCTGGGACACTGAGAGGCTACTGGGGTCTCCCTGTTAGGTCTGCTACTGCACCTAGACGTCAGTGTTTACTTGAAAGCGCCTCCTCCCCTCTTCTGTGTGGTCTGAAGCAGCAAATCCAATGTCAATTTTGTTCATGCTCAATCTCAGTTTAGATAAACCAGTTAGCAGAGTATATATGATAAAACTCCCTGCCAAATTATAAACTAAGTAGTCAAACAAACAAACACAAAATCAAATGAAGATCTAATTAGCTGGGTCCATTCACTCTGTTCCCTTCCAGCTGGTCCCGGATAATCTGTAACAAATACCAGGGAAGAAAAACAAACTACCTGCTTTCATGGTTTTTTCCCCCTGCTCCTTAGTGTTTCTCATCTTTCCTTCTCTTTCTCTCTTTCTCTCTTTCAGTTTTCCCCTCTTTTCTGTATTTTCTTTCCTTTTTTCATTATTTTCTTTCTCTTTCTCCTCCTCCCTCCCCTACCTTGCTTTCTTCCTGTTTTCTGTTTGTCTTCAAAACCTAAGCAGGAACTCTAGCCTGGGAGACATGTGAGCCTCCCATAAAAGCTGATTCTGAAAGGGGGCCATCAGTTTTTCCCTTCTGACACAGACTGCCTAGAGCTGAAAACCATCTCAACACCTTTTAGCCATGAAACCAGATATGGATGCTCCTGGGACACAGGGACTGGAGTGCGTCTCTGGTCCTCTCCAATTGTTCCCCACCCAGTCTGAGATTGGGGGCCCCCTGCTGGTTAAATGCCAATAGGAAGGGGACCAAGGGGCAGGGAGTTGGCTGGTGGCATGGTGGGTACCAGACCTAAATCCTTCTTTCATTTTTCAGTCCCAGCCCCAGTTACAAAAAAAAAAAAAAAAAAAAAAAAAAAAAAAAAAATCCATTCCCAGAAGAGAGAAGAAAGTGACAAGTGAGCCAGGCTTTAGCTTTTTAATAATGTGAAAATTGAAGCAATTGAGGGACAGTTATTAATAAATATAGTTCATGGCTATGAAAGCATGGAAATTTTCTCTCTGTAACATAGCATAACCATGCGGGTGGAAACGTTGATTCATTTGAAATAAACCGCTGGCTATAACTTTCAGCAGTCTAAGAGAACTGTGCACTGGGGAAGGACCGTGAGCTTGGAGTCAAACTCCATCCAACCCAGCATGAGGAGTGTGACCCTGGGCAGGTCATTTGCCTTCTTAAACCTACCCTCCCACCCATATCTTCACCAGGAAAATGGGCTCAATAAATAAGCAAACAAACCAATAAATAGACCTCCCCTGGAACAGTTTTCTTGGAGTATATGACATGAACGCTGTTAAATTTCATCTTAATGAAAGTGTGCAGGACTGGAAACTAACAATTCTCTAGAATTCTAACCCACATTTCTTCGTTTGCTTTGTGATCAGAAGTGAGTCCCTTCACGTCTCCAGACCTCCATTTCCTGTCTTCAAAACCAAATCACACTCCCGGGGATGCAAAATGGTACGGCCACTCTGGAAAACAGTTTAGCATTTTTAATCAAGTTAATGATGCACTTCAGCTGTAACTCACCAATCCTACTACTGGGTATTTTCTCTAGAAAGATGAAAACTTAGATTCATGCAAATAGCTATACTGGTCTCTTGTAATCACCAAAAAGTGGAAACAACCCACGTGTCCTTCAGTGGATGCACAGATAGACAAACCATGGCTTATCCAGACTATGGAACACTGCTCAGCAATAAAGGAATGAGTTTTTGATGCACGCAACAACTTGGATGAATTTCAAAGGCATCAGGGTGAGTATAAGAAATCCAACTCAAAGGCTGTATATCCTATGAGTCCATCGATCTGCTATTCTCCATTCAGAGAAACACAGAACTACAGTGGGAGAGCATGGGTCAGTGGTGGCTCGGGGTGAAGGGTACAGGGAACATGTCATTGTATGTAGGTGACAGGAGGGAGTTTGGGGGATGATAACTATTCTGTATCCTGATTATGATGGCGGTTACATCAATCTCTGCACGTGTTAAAATTCCTAGAACCGTACACCAAAAAGAGAGGGCATTTTACTCTGTCGTCTAGAAAAATAACAGATTGAGTGGGAAGAATAAAAATAAATTACTCTTATTTATCCGTAACTTTTGGGTTCACAAAGTGCTTTCATTTGATTCTCACAGCTCAGAAATCATAACTGACAGACACAAAAATGACTTTCCTGGCAAATACTGATGTAATGCTTGAATCCCATCCTTCCAATTGCAGATTTTGGGTCCTTTTCAGCACACCTCACTAGGTGATACTTGAAGTCCTTTCCTTTTCCAAGAGACTGCGTGTTTGCCAAAAGAAGCTGTTATATACTGCCTATTGTTTGTCTTGTTTTGTTTTGTTTTCTCCAAGTTCCTATGTCAACCCGCTCATGCTCTCGGGAACATTTATATTTTTGTAGAGAAAAAAACAAAATAGGCCAGCGCACAATTGCATAAAATGACACATTAGTGGAAGGCACTTTTTTGACTGTCTCTTTGAATAAATGATTAGAAAAATAAGTTGTGGTTAATTGTAAAGACTTCACGCATGTATTCGTTCATTCAACACATCTTTACTCAGCCATATCATCAGGTGCCGTGACTTGGCACCAGCCATTTCTTTGGCGGTAGAAACTCTCCCTACATACCTTTCTGGCTAACTCCTTTTTTTTTTTTTTTTTTAAGATTTTATTTATTTATTTGACAGACGGAGATCACAAGCAGGCAGATAAGCAGGCAGAGAAAGAGGAGGAAGCAGGCTCCCTGCTGAGCAGAGAGCCTGATTCAGGGCTCAATCCCAGGACCCTGGGATCATGACCTGAGCCGAAGGCAGAGGCTTTAACCCACTGAGCCACCTGGGCGCCCCCCTTTCTGGCTAACTCTTAAGCATCCTTTGGACGTTGGCCAAAAGTTCACTTTCCTGGTGGTTTCCCTGTCCTTCTCCAACAAGCCTGCTTCAGTGTCTTCCTGGGACCAGAGAGGGCATCCTACATGGTGTTCCGTATGGACACTGAGGATTTCAGTACAACATGGCGGCTGTCTCTCCCCCTAGACTGTGAGCGTTAAAAAGGGAGGGATCAGACTGGAATCACCTGGCACAGGACTCTCCACAGTTAAGAGGCCTTCATTCATCCACTGGCCAGGTTTTTACATGGCCCTTGTCTGTGTCAGGCAGTGTTCTTTTGCAGAGAAAAATGCACAGTGCATCTCCGCATGGATCTTACCATTAAAAGTGAAAGACCATGAGGAAACAAATGACACGCATCGCCATCCTTCTAAATCAGTGAAGAAAAATAAAAGCGGGCAGGAGGACAGAGTGTAATGGGTTCCTGAGGAAGAAACATTTGAGCACAGATGGGAATGAAACACAATTCTTCATTCAGTGTTTACCCAACAAGAATTTCCTGAGAATCTAGTACTTCATTTATTTTTCCCAGTCGTCCAGGCCCTGCATCCTTTCCCAGCAAGCATGGAGCCATCTGCTAATTTGGCACTTTGGACCCTGGTTCCCATGGTGGCTGGAGCCACGGGGATGCCATTGCCCGGGCTTGGGGACTCACCTCCTCTCCACAGCCTCTGACAACCTGAGCAAACTTCTCCTGGGCGGGGGTGCTGGGAGTAATTTTGTTTTGGAACCTGGGTTGGTGTTTAGATTTTAAACTAGTAACCTGCCAGTCTCCGGCCATTTGAGAACTTGGCTTCCTTTGACTCATAAAGTATCCTTTATGCCTTGGAGGTGACATAAAATATCATTCCATCTTTGCCCTGAAATACTCCCGACTGGTGCATGAAATGGGCCTTTATGGTACATCAAAGGCCCATAACCGTATCCTTTCCTAGACCTTTGATATTTTAATATTTGGCCGATGAAAGTATTATCTCTTTAATCCACAGAGCACTTATTTATTTTGTCGGTTATATCTTTGTTGTTACTTCAATGATGAGAGTGCTGCTAGGCAAGGAGAAGGCGCCCAGCCTCTTGGCAGCTCCAGAGTTGGATTTTTTCTAACTTTTATCTCCAAGAGCAAAAGAACTCAGTGTTTGAACTCTTTTTGGTCTAGGTCTCCTAAGGGAAATGTCAGACAGCATCCCCCTCAACAAGTACCTCTAATATATGCTTCTCATAAGCCCACCAAGTTCCTTCAGTGGGCTTCCATGGGCTTTCTGGAGCTTGAGGAATTGGTGTTTGGCTTTAAACAGGAGCCAAAATGTCATTATTATTGGAAACGGACTGCTCATGTTCAATGAGGAGATGTTGCATACCTACTATGTGTCTCCTTTTAAGTTAGAAACCTAAGAGCCATCTGAAATCCCTTGCACATTTTTTAATAAACTCAAGAAGTACTTATTGCGGTTCTATGGTTGATCAGACACTGGGCAGGACCTTAGGGACACTCTGTATAAGACAGTCTGCCCTCAAAACCCTTTAGTTGAGTTCCTCTCTCTCCTAAACTCCCCTTCATTTTTTACCAAGTCCTGTGGGTTCTGCCTTCCAAATAATTCTCAGATTCACCCCCTTCTTATTGTACTCCCTACCTCTGCCTTAGATCAGGATCTAATCATTTTCCAACTGATTTCCTGCCACCATCTCTTAACTGGACTCCGGACCACCAGTGTCACCCCTGTGACCCACCCAGGATCCAGCCATGGTCATTAACCTAAAATTTAAATCCAATTTTATCAGTTCTCTGCTCTAAACCTCTCAAGTTCAAATGCCTTCAAGGCTGGGGCAATGAATAAAAATAAGTGAAGTCACAGGATAAAGTCAGGACCAGGAAGGCGGAAGAAAGTTGAAGTGGAGACAGCATGCCCCACTGAAATGAGGGCCCTAAGTCAATCCAAGTAAATGCGTCTTCAGGCTGAACCCCAGGCCACGAGCCTGCCCCTCTGGCTCCCACTGAATTCATACGCCTCTCTGCAGCCTCTCACCACTGCCGCCTCATGAACTGGCCCAGCTGATCTTTCTAGTCTGGTTTCTCCCCCTGACCATCCACTACCTGCCTCCTCTTCTAATTTGTGCTTAGCTATATTAAGTTTCTTGCTTTTGTTTTCCAAAAACCATCATGCCTTCACGTGTATCTGCTCATGGTATTATGTTTCCTGAAAATTACCCCAGTTTCTCATGTACAGAGTTCTGTTTCATCTTTCAAAATTTACTCTCCAGTATCCCCTCCTCTGGCTCTAGAGCTGATCCTTCCTTCTCTGTCTTACTTCTTTGCCTTGTTGGTCAGTGGGTGGAGAAGAGCAGTGTGTTATCAGGAAACTCCCCATGGCTGGTGCTTGCTGGCTGACACTGGGCAATATTTGTGGTCCTGGTACCTCACACTGAGCAAACACTTCCGTGGAAGTGTGACAAACTGAATTATCAGCTTCAGTGTTAGGTAATTACACATATTTCTTATTTAATTTTTATAAGAGGCAGTTTGAGGAGTGTGTGTTATTACATCCGTTCTCTAAATGAGGAAACCAAGACTAAGCAGAGCCCAAGTTTACACAGTAAGTGAGTAGTAGAACCTGGCTCTGGCCCCAGGTCTTCTAATACAGAGGCCAACAATGTCTAATACAGAGGCCGGTCTTCTAATACAGAGGCCAACAATGTGGCCCACCCAGTTCTCAAACTGAATGCAAATATACCAGTGGAAAGTTCTAAAAGTATCTGTTGTGTCAGAGAAAAGGCCAAATGTTGGTAAAGTCATTGATGGGAGAAGATGAAATAGATGAAGAAGAAAATGCACAGAAAGAGACAGAAAAAACAGACTTGGGGCTCTCCTTAAGCACCACATCACAGACCGTATAGTGCAAAAAGTCTTCACTATTATGGAGGTGTCCTGGCTTCTGGGCCTAGTCCTGCTACTGACGTGCTAGGTGACTGTAGATGAGCCACTTTCCTTCTCTGAAATGGCAATTCTTCACTGTGAAGTGTAGGGGACAGACTCCCTGGTAATTGATGTCCCTTCTTGCTGTGTCTTTCTAATGTCATGTCACTAACACCTAGAGAATTGGCAGGAGTGAAATTGTTCCCAGGTCCTCTGTTCTTGACTGAGGCCCCCCCCCACTGTCTCACCACCCATGGTCTTTCCCTCTCTACCTTTCCCTTTGGAGAACCTAGAAATGGGGAAGCACAGGGATAGAAGTAGTGAACAAAGATGACTCAAATTCCTTGCATCCATGAGCAGCTTTCCAGAATGAACAGGCCAGTCCAGTGTGTTGCCTCACACAATGAAGAACTTCATTTCCCATTATCTTTGCTTTTGTTTTTGTTTTTTTAAGATTTTATTTATTTATTTGAGAGACAGAGAGCAGGAGCAAGGGGGAGAAGGCAGAGGGAGATGGAGAAGCAGTCTCCTTGCTAAGCAGGAACCTGATGTGGGGCTGAAACCCAGGACCATGAGATCATGACCTGAGCTGAAGGCAGATACCTAACTGACTGAGCCACCTAGGCGCCCCTCCTATCATCTTTGTTTATATTTTAAAATGCAGGACTAAAGAATTCACAGATACTCGGAGGATAGCATCTTTTTTTTTTTCTTTAGGATCATGTCAATTCTTAAATGTATTTGACTTTTGTTCCTTCCTCCTTGAAAAAAAGCAAAAGAGAGGAAGAAATACTTTGAATGAAAAATTTACTGACTATTTATTCAGGAATAATTTATTGGTCTTGTGGTGATTTCTGGGTTTTACTAGGTCCTCTCCTCTCAAATCATACTCCACACTGGGGGCCAGAGATTGTAGGTGGGGAGATTCATAAGGAAACTAATGTAGTCTATCAGGCCTTCATCAACCTTGGTCTGGACTATGACAGTGTGGGGGAAATCTAGAGAAGAGGGTAAATGTGAGAGGTAATTCAGAAGCAGAATCTATGGGGCTCAGCTGACAATTGGACATGAAAGATGAGATCAAGGACCAATAGTCTAGGATAACCCTCCACTCTGGTTTGGGTGATGGGTAGATAAATGATGGCACCATTTCTGTGGAAAAGAGATCTAGAAAGAAAGGTACATTTGGGAAGCAGAGGTGATAAGTTCAGTTTTGGACATGCTGAATTTGAGGTAAAGCATTTAAATGTAGATGTTGGGAATACTAAGGAAATAGTTGGATCCACTAAGTTTAACACCATTTTGATAGACTATACTACCAGAATCTGTGCTGTTCCTTCCTCTAGGGCCCTTCTTTATTGGACCCGTCCTTGAGGAGAACCATAATTCCTATCCCATTGACATTGGACTTGTCCATGTGATTTGCTTTGGCCAACAAAATGTGAAAGAAATGATATGTGTTCTTTCCAAACAAAAACTTTAATAAGAAACTTTAATAAGCCTTGTTTCTTTCCTCTCAGCCATGACACTAGCAGGTCCCAGGGAGGGGCTGTTCCTTCCACTTTGATCTGGGGAAAAAGGAGACCTGAAGCAGAGCCACAGCCAATCCAAGAGAGCAAGAAATCAACCTTTGTTGTTGTGAGCCATTAATATTTGAGGGTTCATCATGACGGCAGCCAAGCTTAGCCTAAACCGAGTCACTCATTTATGGAGGGAGACACTGAGACCCAGGAATACAAATTAGAAAAGGGAGAGGAAAAGAAATTATCTCCAGGCTTTCAAATCTTAGTAAGTATTTTTCTCCTCTCTCTTCAGAAGTTCTCATGTCAATAGTGTTTGTGTCCCTTGAACCTAATATGTTAGAGCTGAATACCTTGGTAGCAGGGCCCAGTTTCTTTTTTCTTTCTTTCTTTTTTTAATATAAGTGAAACATTATTTTCTTTTCCTCTGCAGAGATTTCATCTGCATCCTGTTTTTTTTTCTCTCTGTTTAAAGGTTCCTGCCTAGCATCAGGCCCATTAATGTGAGATTTCTTTCCCACCACTTTCGCTCTCGGCTCCATAATACTGACTTTATGCACAAAAATTTTATTGGGGGTTAAGGCCAGGTGTGGGAAATATTAAGACAAAAATCCATTTAAAAATCTATGTAGAGTGGAGGGAAGGGATCATTGACCTAAAAGATGGGAGTTTGGCTCCCACCTGATCTGCAAAAATGGCTGTGTGGCATTGGGCAGGTCACTTCCCCTCTCTGGGCTTCAGTTTCTTTATCTGTCATGGAGGAATGATGTGTGCCTATTTCTAATGTTTATTTGAAGATAAATTAAGCATCTATTTTTAGATGTCTTTGAAAGCCTGGATGTTGAAAGAGTAAATGTGTGGAGGTAGAGAACTTGGAGGATCAAGTATTGCCAAGTGACCTTGGATAAGCAGTCTCTTGGCATGGATTAAAATCCCAGTTGTCTGTGAAAGCATTTGTACCATGCCAGGCCAGTAGGCAGAAGCTTGGATGGAGGAAAAAGATTTTGGAAAGTGATTCCAGCATTTGGGTTTTCCTAAAAGCAGGATTTCTGGCCCAAGTTTCAAGAGAGCAGGGTTTCGGGGTGACGGTGATGGTGGTGGTGGTGGTCTACTGCATTTAGAACAATACATTACAGATCTCATCAGACCTTCACAATAATGCCATTGTAGCCCCCTGCTGTGAACCCTATTTATATGAGAAACTGAGTCTCAGAGAGGTTAAAATGTATGAAATCGAATCCCACCATAACTTTTGAAGTTACTGAAGGCTGGAGAGGGGATGGAGAGGGCAAAGTGAGGGCAGAGAGCCCAGGAGGAGGGCCATTGCAAGTGCCTGGAGGGAAATAGTTAGAGGCTGGACCACACAGACAACCTGGGGATACACTGTAAATACTATGTAGATAGACCATTCTTCCAAGGTCATGTGGCAAATTGTGAAAAAATAAGTCTTGACCTCAGATCTTGGGCTCCTAGCCCAGAGCCCTTTCTCTTCTTTCATATTCTTGTCTAAGATAGAATGTTCTTCATGAGGTCGATGGAAAATGACATGGAACCAAGCCTTGAATCTGGAAGAAAAAACTTTTAAAAGAAGCACATTGATAAAGAGACTCAGAAAACAACCACGCACAATGGCTCCACACCATCGAGCAACTCTCCTGGGGCAGGACTTGTATCCTGTGGTCTTTCCTCTTGGCATCTCCCACCCACACTGCCCTGGGCAAAAGAAACAGTGAGGACAGACCAAGAGAGCTAGAGGAATTTAATTAGTGGGAAAGGAATATGTGTACATGTACACATCCTATATCTAGTCTCAATAACCTATGCAAAACAAAACAAAACCTTTTTATGCATCAAAGATTATTCGTTGACAACAGAAACTGGCAAATGTTTTCTTTAAAAAAGCCCAAACAGTGAAAGCACCAGACTCTGTTGAAACTATTCAGCTCTGCCGTGGTATGGTAAAAGTAGCCACAGGCCATACTTCAATGGAGTGTCTGTGTTTCAGCAAAACTGTATTTAGAAAAACAAGGGGTGGTCTGGAGTTGGCCCAAGGAGCATAGTGAACAGGCCCCTGCTTCAGAATCAAGTTGTCCACCAGTGCACTATCTGAAAGGGGGAGACATCAGAGCCAATGCTAGGGAAATGATCAGCATTCAGTAATCATGTTGACACAATAGTTCCACATCTTAACAGCTCTAACATGGGCATTTATGGAAGGTGGTAGAGCTATTCAAACAAACCCCGGAGCATCTGTAGCACTATATTGAGCGTTTGCTAACTGCCAGGCCCTGTTCTAAGCAATTTACATGAAACACCTCTAATGGATTCAAACACCATTAACTCTCTGTACCTATGAAGGGGTGCTGTTATGTGTCTCCATCTTTCAAGATGCTTTTACTGTGCTTGCGTACTTCCTGTAATGTACACATGGATAGAGAAGGAAGGAGACCCTTGTGGGTCTCAGAGTGCTCACAGTAAAGGTGCTTGGCTAACTCCAAACCTTGGCCACTTGGGTGGCTTATTCCTGGACTCCTGTCCTCCAGTCCTCTTAGAGCTGACTTCTCAGGGAGGATGTGGCTATCAAATTCCAGTAATTTCCAACAGTCAAAGGATTCAAATGTTTCCAAAGCTCTAATTTCCTTTTCACTTAGTTTCTATACCACTAGGATAGGCTTCCTAAAGGCACAGGCTTCCCATAGACTGAGTGTGGCATGTGAATGTTTATTCTTAACCTGGTGCTATTTTTCATCATAAATAGCTTCTCTGCATGGCCCAGAGGGAGCTTAGTCAGGAGGACTGTTCTATTCTGGCCCTGGCACTATCCCACTGGGTGACTGACTGTGAGCCTCTCACTCAACTTCTGTGGGTGCTGGTTTCCTTGTCTGTTCAATGGGAGCATGAAGAGAAATGATATCCAAGTTATTTTCTCAGCTCTAAAATTTTGTCTGTGCTCAAAAACTGGGGAGGGGTGGAACTGAAATTTGAGAAAATGGGATTCTACTCTAGGTCCTGTCACAACTATTATAACCTTAAGCAAGTCCTGGGCCTCCTTTTCCTAAAAGGTAAAAGGGTAATTATGGTTAACTCTTTTTTTTAATTTATTTTTTTATAAACATATAATGTATTTTTATCCACAGGTGTACAGGTCTGTGAATCGCCATGTTTAAACACTTCACAGCACTCAACATAGCACATACCCTCCCCAATGTCCACTACCCCACCCCCCTCTCCCGACCCCTCTCCCCCCAGTAACCCTGAGTTGTTTTGTGAGATTAAGAGTCACTTATGTTTTGTCTCCCTCCCGATCCCATCTTGTTTCTTTTATTCTTTTCCTACCCCCCAAGCTCCCCATGTTGTATGTCCACTTCCTCATAGCAGGGAGATCATAGGATAGTTGTCTTTCTCCGATTGACTTATGTCACTAAACATGATACCTTCTAGTTCCATCCACATCGTCGCAAATGGCAAGATTTCATTTCTTTTGATGGCTGCATAGTATTCCATTGTGTATATATGCCACATCTTCTTTATCCATTCATCTGTTGATGGACATCTAGATTCTTTCCATTTTGGCTATTGTAGACATTGCTGCTATAAACATTCAGGTGCACGTGCCCCTTCGGATCACTATGTTTGTATCTTTAGGGTAAATACCCAGTAGTGCAATTGCTAGGTCATAAGGCAGTTCTATTTTCAACTTTTTGAGGAATCTCCATGCTGTTTTCCAGAGTGGTTGCACCAGCTTGCAATCCCATCAACAGTATAGGAGGGTTCCCCTTTCTCCACATCCTCACCAGCATCTGTCATTTCCTGACTTGTTAATTTGAGCCATTCAGACTGGTGTGAGGTGATATCTCATTGTGGTTTTGATTTGTATTTCCCTGATGCCGAGTGATGTGGAGCACTTTTTCATGTGTCTGTTGGCCATCTGATGTCTTCTTTGCAGAAATGTCTGTTCATGTCCTCTGCCCATTTCTTGATTGGATTATTTGTTCTTTGGGTGTTGAGTTTAGTAAGTTCCTTAGAGATTTTGGATAATAGCTCTGAATCTGGTATATCATTTGCGAATATCTTCTCCCATTCTATCAGTTGTCTTGGTTTTGTTAACTGTATCCTTTGCTGTGCAAAAGCTTTTGATCTTGATGAAATCCCAATAGTTCATTTTTGCCCTTGCTTCCCTTACCTTTGGCAATGTTCCTAGGAAGAAGTTGCTGCGGCTGAGGTCGAAGAGGTTGCTGCCTGTGTTCTCCTCAAGGATTTTGATTGATTCCTTTCTCACATTGAGGTCCTTCATCCATTTTGAGTCTATTTTCATGTGTGGTGTAAAGAAATGGTCCAATTTCATTTTTTCTGCATGTGGCTGTCCAATTTTCCCAACACCATTTATTGAAG
>PISX010030629.1:0-18501 GCA_004024625.1 Mellivora capensis | reverse complement strand
GAGGAAGTGGAGATGCAACATGGGGGACTAGGGGGGCAGAAAAAGAAGAAAAGAAACAAGATGGGATTGGGAGGGACAAACCATAAGTGACTCTTAATCTCACAAAACAAACTGAGGGTACCTGGGGGGAGGGGGATCGGGAGAGGGGGGTGGGGTAATGGACATTGGGGAGGGTATGTGCTGTGGTTAGTGCTGTGAAGTGTGTAAACCTGGCGATTCACAGACATGTACCCCTGGGGATAAAAATATGTTTATAAAAAATAAAAATTAAAAAAAAATAAAAATAAAAAAAAATAAACCTAGTTACAAGTATACACTATAAATAAATTTAGCTTTAAAAAAATATGCCACTCAGTAGGAAACAGCCAGAATAGGTAAACTTGTAGCTGGACATAGTGTTTGTCAGGGGCTGGAGGAAGGAAATAATGGGGAGTGACAACTAATGGGTACGGGGTTTCCTTCTGGGGATGATGAAAATGTAGATACCTGTGATGGTTGCACGATACCGCGAATACGATAATGCCAGTGGATTGTACACCTGAAATGGGTACAGTGGTTCATCTCATATTTTGTGTGTTTGCCACAATTAAAAAAGAAAAAAGATACGACAAAGGATGAAAAATGAAAGAAAGGACCCCTCAAAAATATGAATACCAGAATATATAGGACAGTGGGAACATTTTTCTATTTGTGAAGTTTTCTATCATGTTTGTGTTACAGAAAGGCAGGCTCATGCAGTATTAGAATCCAGCCCAGAATGCCAGGGGTGGGGACCCCCTACCCCCGACTCCCACCCCCAGACAGTGCAGAGTCTAATATATAGCACTAAATATATAGTTTAGAAAAGAGGGAAAAAAATATCAAAACTCTATAGTCTAAGCTTCCACTGTGGAAATCTCAATGAAGAAGAACAATATGACCCTAAAGCAAATAGAAATAAATAAATAATGCAAATGAGAGCACAAATTAATAAAATAAAAAAAGAAACCCAGGAAACTAACAGACAAAAACAATGAAATCAAAAGCTGTTTTTTTTTTTTTTTAAGTCAGTGACATTGATAAACTACTAGTCAGGCCCACCAAGAAGCAATACGGAAGACACAAATTACTCTTATCAGAAATGAAAGCGGGGACATCACTATGATCCCATGGACATTAAAAGGATAGTAAATGGATACTGTGATGATCCCTGTGCCCCAAACTTGGTTACACATATTAATTCCTTTAAAGATATAACCTACCAAAGCTCACATGAGGAGAAATAGATAATTCAAATAGGCTTATATCTAGTAAAGAAGCAGAAAGGAGGGGTTGGGGGGATGGGAGAGCCTTCTGGTGGGTATTAAGGAGGGCACGTATTGATCAGAGCACTGGGTGTGGTACATAAACAATGAGTCTTGGAACCCTGAAAAAATAAAATAAAATATAAAAAATTGAAATTGTTGTTAACAGCCTCCCTGAAAAGAAAGAGTTAGACACAGATGTTTCCACTGCTGAATTCTATGAAGCATTTCAAGGAAGAAATGAAACCTTTTTTCTCCATTGTGTTCCAGAAGATAAAAGCAGAGAGAACACCTCCAGATTCTTTCTATGAGGCCAGCATTACCTTAATATCCAAACCAGATACGAAAGGAAAATTACACACCAATATCTCCCCTGAACATCGATGCAAAAATCCTCAAGAACACATTAGAAAATAGAATCCAACAATGTATGAAATTAATTATATACCACTATAGAGTAGGATTTATTTCAGGCTTATAAGAGTGGTTCAATGTTGAACATCAAGTAATGTAATTTTATCAACAGTAAAATAAGAAAAAAATCATATGACCATATCAATAAATGGAGAAAAAAACGTTTGACAAAATGCAGCACCCATTCATAATAAAAACTCTCAGAAAACTTCAACTTGATAAAAAAAAATAAAACCTTGCCATTAACATCATACCTAGCAGTGGGAAAAGATCAAGAAGTAGGCAGTAATGTCTCCTTTTACCATTCCTATTCAACATTGTACCTGAAATTCTAGATCATGCAATAACACAAGAAAAGGAAATAAAATGTGTAGGGAATGGGAAGGAGGAAATACAATGATGTCTATTTGCAGATAACATGATTGTCTATATAGAAAATCCAAAAGATCAACAACAACAAAAAAACTTCTGGAACTAATAAGTGGTTGTGCCAAGGTCGTAGGATATAAGATTAATACCAAAGTCAGTTTTCCCTATATTCCAGAAAGAAACAATTGGAATTTGAAATGGAAAGCAAAATATGATGTTGCATCAGTACCAAAAAAGAAAAAAAAATGCTTAGGCATAATTCTAGCCAAATGTGTATAGGATTTATATGAGGACAACCATGAAACTCTGATGACAGAAATGAAGATCTAAATAAATCAAGAGATATTCCATATTCATAGATTAAGAAGACTCAGTATTGTTAAGCATTTGGTATTGGCAGGATGTTTTGGATTTTAGTCATTCTAATATGTGCATGATAGTATTGCATTGTTATGATACTTCCCAGCTTAGTTCAGGGCAATCTACTGAATACAATCCTTATCAAAATCTCACCAAGTCATTTTGTAGGTATCTACAGACAACTTCTAAATTGTATATGGAAAAGCAAGTGACAGACTAGACTGACTGGAACAATTCTGAAGAAGACAAAGTCAGGGGGCTGATACCACCTGACTTTAAGACTTAATCATAAAGCTAGAATTATCATGACAACATGATATTGGTGAATATAGGCAATGGTCAGTAGAATACAACAGAGAACCCAGAAGCAGACCCACACACATATGATGAACTGATCTTTCACAAAGGAGCTGAGATAATTCAATGGAGAAAGGAAGGCCTTTTCAACAAAAGGTGATGAAACACTTGGACATCTTATGCCAAAAAAAAAAAAAATCAGAAAAATTAAAAAGAAATAGGCCTTAAATGTAACTTGCAAAATTATAAAATTTCTAGAACAGGAGAAAACCTAGGTGAACTTGGGTTTGTTGGTGAGTTTTTAGATATAATAGCAAAAGCACACTCCATAAAGGGAAAAAATAGGTACATTGGGCTTGATTAGAGTTAAAAAGTTCTCTCTGAGAGAGACACACTTAAGAGAATGTGGAGGGACACCTGGGTGGCTCAGTTGCTTAAGCATCCAACTCTTGGTTTTGGCTCAGGTCATGATCTTGGGGTCTGGGATTGAGCCCAGAACTCCCCACTCCATGGGGAGTCTGCTTCACCCATCTCTCCCTCTGTCCCTACTTGTGCATGCACGCGCTCTCTCTCTCAAATAAATAAATAAATAAATAAATAAATAAATAAATCTATCTTAGAAAAGAGATAGAGAGAGAAAATGTGGAGACAAGCCATGGGCTGGCAGAACATACTTGCAAAACACATATCTGATAAAGGACCTTTGCCTGAAATATACAAAGAGTTCTTAGAGCTCACCGTGAAGAAGACTGATCCAAGTAAAAAATGAGCAGAAGATTTGACATGCGCAACTTCACGAAAGACACGTAGATAGAAAACAGGCATATGAAAAGATGGCATATGGTTGTATGTTGTTAGGGAATTGCATATTACGGCAACCATGAGATACTAGCACACACATATGAGAATGATTACATCCAAAAAAGTCCTGACAATACCAAATGCTGTCGAAGATGGAGAGAAACCGGAATGCTTATTCACTGCTGATGGAAAGGCTAAATGGTACAGCCACGCGGAAAGGCAGAGGGATAGTTTCTTACAAGGCTAGACACAGCCTTACCATAGGATAGAGCAGTGACGCTCCTAGGTATCTACCCCAAATCCCAAAAAAACTTATGTGTGCACAAAAACCTGCCCACGAATGTTGATAGCAGCTTTATTTATAAGAGCCCAAATCTGGAAGCAACCAAGACGCTCTTCAGTAAGGGAACAAATAATCTGTGGTATCTCGGTACAGTAGAATATTATTTAAGAATAAAAAGAAATGAGCTATCAAGCCATGAAAAGACACAGAGGGACTCTAAATGCATTTTACTCAGTGAAAGAAACCAGTCTGAAAAATCTACACACTATGGGATTCTAACTGTATGATATTTTAGAAGAAGACACAACCATAGAGACAGTAAAAAGATGACTGCTTGCCGGGGGGGTTGGGTGGGGGAGATGAGGGATGAATAAGGTGAGGAAGAGAGAATTTGGGGGTGGTGAAACTATTCTGTATGAAACCATGATCATGGGTACATGTCATTATGCATTTGTTAAAACTCACAGACGTGTAGAACACAAAGTGTACAACAGAAACGACACATCTTGGTTCAAAGATGTGAACTAAGGACCCTTGGCAATAATAATGTATAACAGTCATACCAAATGAGCCACAGGAAAGCGAGATGTTCATGATGGGGAAAATGGTGGGCTGAACTTGGGGAAGCAGGGGTAGGGTGTGTATGAGGGACTTTGTACCACATACTCAACTTTCCTGTAAAACTGAAACTTCACTAAAAATGATGTCTTTGAATTTTTTTTAAGGTTGTTATGGCTGCTGAGGTAATCTACCTTAATAGGGGACCCTCTCAGCAGATAGGGCAAAGCCACTTTGGAAAGACAACCTTCCTCCAAAATTATTACTCTGAGTGACTCTTGGTGGTCAGATCACCTTTTCATGGCATCTGTTGCCTGGTGACAGAGTCGCAATGGTCATTCTGATCAGCTTTGCAGTCATTTAGGTGGGCCACCTTACAGGGTAGCAGTCGGGCTCACATTTCTGGAGTTAGTGTGCCTGGCTGGATTCTCGGCTCTACCATTTGCTAAGTGTGTGAGGCTGAGTTTTCACTAATGACATAAGCATGTACCTCAAAGTTCGTTGCAAGGATTAAATAAGCGAATCCCTGGTACCTAGTAAGTGTTCAATAAAGGTGAGCTGCTATTTTTATTATTTATTGAGGTCTCACCCAAGACTCCCATAAACTAGGGGAACGATGAGAAAAGATTCCAACTCCCATTATTTCTGGGCTGTCAAAGCGCATAAAAGAGAAGCCAAGCTGGGATGCTTGGAAGCCGTGGAAACACTGCCCAGAGGAACATAAAAGGAGAGACATACAGATCAAAATGGTTTGAACTATCTTCTGCCCTTTATCTGGGTGCCCGAAATAGCTCACCTCAAATTGTTTTAATAATCCCCTTCTGTAAACTTGACCCCAACCTCGTGATTTACTGGGCAGAAAATGTGATCGAGTCGGAGACTTTAGCTCCAAGATTCTCAGTGACCGCCTCCCTCCTCCCCCAACCCTGGGCCTCCTGCCTCTTAAACCAGACTCAAGAAGGACCAGGGCCCTTCACACCATGCTTCCTGACTGTGTTTTCTTTTGCTGTTTGTTTATATTTTGCTCCACATGCCTGGGGCCCGCGGCATTTTTTTTTTTTTTTTTTTTTGTAACAAAAACAACATTGTTGTCTTGTGCTTTGCTTGCTAGAAACTGTTGAGAGAACCTAGTTTCTTCACTATAGGGAAGCTTAAAGCAAGGGATTGCTTCCCATTAAGTTTAATATCATAGAACTCAGAAGGGGCCCAACGGACTCTATCCTACATGGTACCACAGTCCCCTCCACGCATGTGTTGTTGGTTTCTTGTCCTCCAGGTTTGAGACTCGCTTCTGTTCTCAAGATCTCTCAAGCCTCTTGAGCAGCCATGACATGTTGTTAACTCAGGCTAAGTTGCCTACAAAACGCTTAATTGTTGTTAACTCGCTGCCTTCTCTCCTTTCCCTGCAGGGAACTAAGGACAAGAGCTGACCTCCCAGTTCCTGTTAATCCCTCTTACACTGCCCGCATTTCTTGCTCAAGAAAACCCCCATAAAGACCCCTTTGTCTCTTTCTGCTTCTACCTTTTCTCTCGTTCACTTGTGAATTTAATGCTCCTACATTTGCCATGTGCCTTATGACAGGCGTGCCACCTCCCTAAATTGTAGAACAAAAACAGGGAAAAAAAAAAAGGCATTTGCTGAAACTGACATTTTCATCTCAGCTCACTCATTGGAGAGTGACAGGCTGTAATTTGCCAACAGGTTCACATCCAAATGCATAGGTTAGTGCTGACATCATGTGATTTTTCTACCATAGCCATCTCTGGCTCGTGCATGCCATGAAGGAGGCCATGCTTAGGTCAGCAGATATTGCAGTGGAAAAACAAGAAAGAAGGAGAAAAGCTCTTGACTTCCCCTGAGCTGCTTAATGCACCAAAGGTGTATGCCCTTATCTGTTTGGGGGTGGCTCCTGTCCAGACCCGTGTTCACTGGCTAATTGGTCGATCCACCTGGCCAAGAAGGGACTCGATTTATTTTATTCTTTTCCCGTCCCTTTACTTCTGTTTCTCTGCCATGTGTTGCTTCTCGCTAGGTTAGAGCCTTCCTGGGTTCTCCCAGCAGCTGTCTCCTTGGTAGTGAATTCTCTTAGCTCCTTGCATACTTCTTCCTGGAGTTGATTTTGTAATGTTTGCCCGTGAGCTCACTTTCAGTTGTGCACGTGCCTCAGTTGGGGAGGGATGCCACCGTCTGGTTTCACCACTGGCTCTGCCAGACAGTCCTCAGTTCCTGGCTAGCTTTCGCATGAATTTCATGGCGTAGAGTTTCTCCTCTGCTGGAGGACGTAGAACTCAGGCTTACCATCTGTAGTCCAGGCACCAGGATTCTAATACTTTATGAATAACTACTTTCTATCCGCGATATTCTGGGCAGGCATTCTCTGCTGGGCTCCATCCTGGGACTGGAAGGCACTTTCTCGTACCTGTTTACAGACTTTGCATCTCTTTCCCGGCCCTCTGACTTATTCGGGGTCCCCCACACCAGCCCCCTGCAGCCCAGAGGGATCACAGCCTTGACTATGGTTTCTCCGAGAACATTAACATCGCAGCCTCCGAGATTCAGACTCTGCTCTCTAGGGAGAGGGAGAGCCCCATTGTCCCAAGATCCCCTGAAGACCGTCCTTCCTTGTGCTGACACAGGACTGTGCTTTATTTATTTGAAAATTATTTTCTCTAGCAATGGGACAGTTTTGAGTTTTGAGCACAGAGAAAGGGTTTGACACCATGTGTCTGTCTCCCCTCGTTCACTGGGAGAGCTGCACTGCTTTTCAGGGTCTGCTTTCTGCAGGTTTTTTGTGATCATTTGTGAGCAAGTGATAACTCCCAGTTTGAGGCAGTAGACATACATAGACTCTTCTACCAGCTGGGACTCTAGGGAGTCACGGGCTCTGAACCCATACCATGGCGGGTGTTACAAAATCGAAGAGAGACCCAAAGATCCTCTGCTTGTTCAGAGAACCGAGATCTGGGGGCAGGTTATGAGCATATAACTGAGCTCTGACCTTTGCCACGTCTAGTTCTGATTCTGTGGGCAAAGGAAAGAAAATGGTGTGAGTGGTCCACACGTGGCATGGGATGTCTAGCGTCTGGGAGCGGACCCGTGCAAAATTGCGGTCACATCCCTGTTGTAGCGCACTGTTTCCTGATCAATGCAATGCCTCTTTTTCTTTAAAGACAAGAAATCTGGCTGTGTCATCCTTGTGTGTGTGTTTTTGGGTTTTTTTTGTGTGTGTGTGGGTTTTTTTTTTTTTTTTGGCACTTAAAAGAATGAGTCAGTCTTCTTGGTCCCGAGCGGGAAGAAAACAACAGTACTAGACAACAGAATTAGGGATTACTATCTCAGCAGCCTATCTGAGGAATGATTCTTTTAATCAGGGGTGCCTCCAATGGTCAGTGGGCATAAAGTTATTGCTTCCGCCCCTGCCAAAGTGACTGGTCCTCTTGGCGTATTAACACATGGGTGCTAGTTCAAGTGACGTTTCAGGATCCCCACCACACAGAGCCAGGAGGGACAGCAAAAGAGGTTTCTGGAAAGGGGGCAGAGCATAGCCATAGAATATACCCCCTTTTTTGGTGAGGTCCCCTGATGGAAGCAATGGGTCAAGCAGATGGGCTCGAAAATCCCGTCTCCCCAGAGGAGCCTACAGCATCCATGATTCTTGGAGGAGAAAGGGCTTGGGGTGGTGCATTTATTCCTCTGAACATCAGCTCTCTCATCTTTGGTCCAGGCATTTCCCAGCGTGCGGAGAGAACCTCTGTTTACTGAGTGTTTAATCTCTGCCAGGCAGGAGTGATCCATTCTTGACAGATCCGACAGAGTGACCTTTTAAAAGTGAAATGAGATCATTCAGTTCTCCTTAAAGACTATTCAAGAGGTATTTTCTTTGCATGTAGGAAGGTCTAGCATTTTATCCTGACCTACTTGAGTTGACCTCTGTTTTCTCAACTAGTTGGTAACTTACCACAGCTCTGCTTGCTTACGATCGTCCAGTGTTTTTCTGTATTTTTTCCTTTCCCATTTTAGGTTCATTATATGTATTTTTTCTTTTCTGGTGGTAAGAATGCATTATGAGATCTACCTGTTAATAAATCTGTAAGTGTGCAATGCAGGGTGGTTGACAGCAAGTGCAATGTTGTACAATAGATTTCTAGAACTTATTATCTTGTATAACTGACACTTTCTATGCCACATTTCCCCTTCTCTCCAGCCCTGGCAACCACTATTCCACTTCTATGAGTCTGAGGGTTTTAGATGTCTCATATAAGTGGAACCATGCAGTATTTATCCTTCTATGACTGGCTTATTTCACTCAGCATAATATCTTTGTGGTGAATCCACATTGTTGCAAAGAGTGGGAATTCCTCTTTTTAAAAGGCTGACTAAGGGGAGCTTGGGTGGCTCAGTGGGTTAAGCCTCTGCCTTCGGCTCAGGTCATGGTCTCAGGGTCCTGGGATCGAGCCCTGTATCGGGTTCTCTGCTCGGCAGGGAGCCTGCCTCCCCCCCCGCCCCCCCGCCTGGCTCTCTGCCTACTTGTGATTGCTCTGTGTCAAATAAATAAATAAAATCTTAAAAAAAAAGGCTGACTAAGGGGAGCTTGGATGGCTCAGTCCATTAAGTATCTGACTCTTGGTTTCACTCAAGTCATGATCTCAGGGTTGTGAGATTGAGCCCTGCATTGGGTTCTGCATTGGAAGTGTAGCCTGCTTAAGATTCTCTCTCTCCCTCTGCTCTCCCCCCACCAAAAGTTTCCGTTTTATGCATGTAACACATTTTCTTTAGCCATCCATCTTCTGATGAACATTAGATTGTTACCATACTTTGAGGACAGTGAGTAGTGCTGCAGTGAACTTGGGAGTGCTCATATCTTTGAGATCCTGATTTCAATTCTTTGGGATAAATACCTAGAAGTGGGATTACTAGATCCTATGGTATTTCCATTTTGAATTGTTGGAGGAACCTCCAAACTGTTCTCCATTGCAGCTGCACCATTTTGCATTTCTTCCAAGAGTGTAGAGGGGTTCCAATTTCTCTGCAGCATTGCCAGCAGAAACTGATAAGCATTTCTTCATACATGGGCCAACAGGTACATGGAAAGATGCTCAGTGTAACTAATCATCAAAGAAATGCAAATCAAAACCTCAATGAGATATCACCTCACATCTGTTAGGATGGCTATTCATCCTTTTGTTTCTTGATATTTCCCAGCTTGTTCTGACCGCAGGCCCTTGGTGCTTGCTATTCTTTTTTTCTGGCACACTTTCCCCCTTAAATCATCATCTGGTTGGCTCCTTGTAGTCATTGGAATCTCAACTCAATTCAGAATTTATTTACTCGGTGAAGCTGACACTGACCACCCTATTAGAAGTAGCTCTTCTTATCACTAATCACCTTGGCCTGTTTTTTTTTTTTTAATTGTTATGTTCAATTAGCCAGCATATAGTACTATACGCTATTTTCTTTCTGGCTTTCACCACTCTCTGTGATTATTGTCTTCACTTATTTATTCACTGTCTCTCTCCCCATGAGTACAGAGATCTTGCTATCTTATTCCCCAATATATCTCCTGTCCCTAGAGCTGGTCCAGTCCTTAGTAAGCATAGTGGCTAAGAACATAACCTCTGTAGCCAGCTGTCCCGGGCTCAGATCCCAGGTCTGCAATTCACTTGTTGTGTGAACTTTCTCCTACTACTGAAACCCTCTGTGCCTCACTTCTTTCATTTGTGATAAAAGTAATAATTCTTTTTTTCATCGACTTACTCTAAAGATTGAAAGAGTTGACATAGGGGAGACTGGGTGGCTCAGTCAGTTAAGTGTCTGCCTTCAGCTCGGATCATGATCCCAGGGTCCTGGGATCGAGCCCGTGTTGGGCTCCTTGCTCAGCGGGGAGTCTATTTCTGCCTCTCCCTCTGCCCCTCACTGTCCCCCAACTGGTGCTCTTGCTCAAATAAGTAAAATCTTAAAAATTAACAGGGGTGCCTGAGTGGCTCAGTGGGTTAAAGCCTCTGCCTTTGGCTCAGGTCATGATCTCAGGGTCCTGGGATCAAGCCCCGCATCAGGCTCTCTGCTCATCGGGGAGCCTGCTTCCTCCTCTCTCTCTGCCTACTTGTGACCTCTCTCTCTGTCAAATAAATAAATAAAAATTAAAAAAAATTTTTTTAAATTAACAAATAAATAGTACCTGGTGCATAGTAAACACCCCAAAACACCAGTTATGATCATCGATCCCAAATATGTTGAATGAATGAACAAATCAAACATTTCCCCATGTTAATTTCATTTACTTCCCATGGCAAACATGCTTATATCCATGTTATGAGTGATTTAAGAACATAAATTTCTTTTTTTACAGCCAGAAAGATTTGGAGCAAGGATTCCATCCCAGGTCCCCCGACTCCAAATGAAAAGCACTCTTCCATTAGACCACACCTACTCTCCTGCCTCCCTGGTCACCTGTCTCTGTGTTGCATCTTGGGCCTGCATGGGGTTGGTTGTCCTGAGATCTGTTGCTCCCCATGTCTCACCAGCCAGTGTCTGCCTATGCCTCGATCTTGAGTTAATGCTCCACTTGCTCCTGGGTGTGCTACAGAGGGTTTGCCGCTCAGTTCTGTTCATTCCAGGAACTCTTGATGACCCTCAGCAAAGAGTAACCAAAGGGACTTGCAGAGAGGAGCACCTGCTCGGTTCTTACCCCGTCTCTTGCTATGTATGTTGAAAAAATAGCAGTGATTGCCCTGGGCTCCCATCCTCACTGGCTCTAGCTCTACACCAAATTATTCTGCCCACTTAGGTAGCAGAAATGGCTCCACTGTTTTCGTAGAGCTGTCTTCTAACTTCGCTTCTTCTCGGCTTCTTTGTCCACGAAAAAGTGGGAAAACAAAAATAAACATTTCTCCAAGAAGAACAAAGTCTAGAGACATTCCTATCAGGTTGGAGACTGTGGCACAGGTGTTTCAACTAACCTGGCTTCCCTAATTCATGAGCTCCCAATTGGGCCCATAGTCCAGCAGGTGGTTTGATATGCATTATGGAGGAATACTTGAAATTCAGACTTCTCTAGAAGTTCTTGAGATAAACCTTGCAAGTGTTCCACTGTCTCCTCATGCATAGACTTTATCTGCTCCAAATTTTGGTCTCCTTATTGCACAATTCAGCACCTTAAACTAGGCGTACAGTAGATACGAACACATAAATTCCAGTTGGGAACGATGTTGAGCATTATCTTACAACTAACATCTAACCATTTGCAGACATCAAATAAAGTGGTCATAATGCTGAATTCTTCCTGAAGGCACTACTGGGATGTGAATTATGGGTATAACACCCATCACTGGTTCTGTTCATTATTCCCTCCACAAATACTAACCGAGAGCCTCCTATAGACCAGGTCCTGTGTGGGACTCTGGAGGTAAGACAGTGAAAAAGTTATATTCCCACGGGAAAACCAGGGTCTAATAAGGGAAGAGAGCGGTCACCAGGCAGTTACCATCCTGGGAGTAAGGAGAGTGCAGAGTAATGAAAGCAGGGAAAGGGGGCTCCCAGCACAGCTCCCGGACTTCTTGTGGGATTCATGGCCCCCCTCATGGATCCTCAAAATTCTTTGGTATAAGAACAAAAAACCCAAAGACTTCCTCATCTTCCTTTTTTGGTGGATAGCAAGTTTTTTAGACTCTCCCAGAAATACTCTTCCAGTCCTGGCTCAGTGGTGCCCAGAGATTCCTGTCATGTCCTTCGTGCCTGTGTCAGCTCTTGGCTTCTCTAAGCCGTCCAACTGAGGATCTCTCCCGAGGCTCACAGGGGGACTCAGGCTGACAGGTGATGGACACTGAGGCTGTCCATTCGGTGGCAAAGGCTAGTTCACCTGCTCTCCACGGCCGGGTGGGTGGGAAAGCAAAGCCATGTGTTCTGCTCCTGGAAGTCATTAGCGAATGGCCAAGGTTTGGCTTTTCTGAGCCGCTGGTTAGACCTACAGAGTATGTTGGTGTCTGCTGGAAACAAAGAGAACAGGGATGAGCCACCTTCCTTTTCTCTAGATTCTGAGCCATGTCTGGATCTGCTAGGGCAGGGTGGGGTTGGGGGGGGCAGTAAATAGGCCCAGTGTACAGGGAGGGCAGAGGGATGTAAGGCTGTGGGTGCTTATAAGGGTTCTTCTGGAAAAAAGGCACCTAAGACCCCAGGTAGGAGGTGAGGGAAAAGGAGCCCCTGGGGAGAGCTGCTTGGGGTCCCTAAGGAGGAAGGGCAGGCCAGGAGCCTGGGGAGTTGGGTAAGGACACCAAAGCGCTCAGAGGTGGCAGACAGACAGCTGGAGGCAGATCTTGGAATAGAAGTAACAGGAATAAAAATGGAAATAAGTCATGCTCAGAAAAACTGAGAAGGCAGCAGCTGTGGGAAAAAGATCCTGGGACCATCTTTGGGTCTCATCTTTCCATCCAGTCCCCTGGGGCTACAAGATGGCGGCTGTAAATGGAGAGCGCCTTGTGCTCTTCGGGATTCCAGTAGGAGCCAGCAGCATTCGGGCTTTTTGCTTTGTAGGTGAAAGAGTATGAACGTGGCATCTCTGCAGGGAAAAGGTCCGTCATTTTATAAGATCGTCAAAGGGTGTAAGAGCCCCACCCGCCCTGAGAAAGAACCACTCCCGGCCTTGGGTGCCATTACCGACCTTTCCCCTTCTTCAGTGACAAGGACTTTCCCTCATTGCCCCCACTGGCCCCACCCTCCAGGAGCCGTCTCTCCAACTTCCCCACTACAACCTCTGGTCCAATAGCTTGCTCACATGCTCAGGCTAATTTCGTGTGACCAGCCGGTGGAAAGCTTCCAGGCTCTTCCTCTCCCTCCTAGTCTTTCATCCCCCTGACCTGACTTCCTACTGCATTCAGCCTGGGCTCCTAAGTTCAGTTACCTTACGGTCCTCTCATGGGGCATCTTCCGTTCCCCCAGAAGCCTTGTCTTTGTGGCAGACGTGGGTGCAAGCAGGATGGCCCCCCATGCCCAGATTCATGGGTAAAACCTCAACTGGGCACCCAGGACATCTCAGCAGTCCTGTTATCCACCCAAGGCCATCTCTTCTGCTTATTTATCTTGGGAAATTCTCCAAGACGGAGCCAACTGCCCTCAGATCCCCTTATGTGATCCTCCAACAAATCCCTCTCTCAAGGAACAGCCTTGCCTCTTCCAAGGAAAGACAGGCCTGTGGGAATAAACTCTCTCAGCTTCCTTCTTGCTATGCTAATTGTAACCTCCCTTTGATGGGTGAGGATCAGAGAAGGAAAATGCTCTCCCCAAGCGCCTTCAGCTCCAGAACGGCTGTGAAAATGGTCTGCTTTCTCCTGCGATCTAGAAATGCTTTCTTCTCTCTGTTTATTATAATTATCGCTGGTAGTAGTGACATTCTTGGTAGGAGGACTAATAGTGGTGGGCAGCCTCCATCGGTCATTAAAACAACTATTTCTTTTCTTTTTAAGATTTTATTTATTTATTTGAGAGACAGAATGAGAGAGGGGGAGAGAGAGAGAGAGAGAGAGAGAGAGCATGAGAGGGAGGAGGGTCAGAGGGAGAAAGAGACTCCCCTCTGAGCAGGGAGCCCAATGCGGGGCTCGATCCTGGGACTCCAGGATCATAACCTGAGCTGAGGGCCATTGCTTAACCAACTCGGCCACCCAGGGGCCCCAACAACAACTATTTATTGAGTAACTCCCAAGGGCCAGGTCTTAAAGCCTACCTCTTACATCCTGGGCAATAAAGTGGGCCTGCGGGAACTGGTATCATCGCAATGCAATGCAGGCGATGTGTACACCCAAGCATGCACGCAGCCCACACTAACACGTGCTCCCGAGGGCTCTCACGCACGTGCATGCACAGGCACGCCTGTCTGCAGAAGCACAGATCAGCTGCAGAAGTGGGCTCATGCACAGATGTGCCCATCACTTCCATCCCGTTTTAGTGGCCACCGGTCTTGCAGATGCCTTCCCCGGACGACCAGCACCCGCTGCCTGTGAATGGAGATGCACCAGGAATGGTGCTCGACAGGCCCATTAATTCATCAGGCACTCACTTAGGCACTCCCATTATAGCAAATGGCTTCTGGGGGCTCAGGAAGGGCCATATTTATTTTCTGAGAATGGCCATTAGCCCCAGATGGGAGAGTGCGAGAGGCCGCATTAGTGGGCCTCTGGTCAGTGTCTCTGCCCCCATGCTGTTGCAGAATTAGCGTGTGGTTATTTATGGGCCCGTTGTCCTTTAACAGGGTCCCAGTTTGGCCCAGGGATAATGAGATGGGTCTTCAGGGAGCATCTATCTCTCCCCCTGACCCTACAGCTGAAGGTGGTTCTGACGAGCTTGGTCTCTTAAGTGGCTGGTGATGGAGTGGAGAGGGGGCTGACTCTAGCATGCCCACTTATTTCCCCAGAACTGATACGTTCAGCACCCCCTCTCTTCTTCTCCCCCCTCCACCCCTCCCTGCCTGACATATTTGCAAGCTGAGCAAAGTTCTGTCCCAGGCAGTCAAGGGCTTTTATCTCAGCTTCACTGGTCAACCTAAGGCAAGTGGCCTAAACTTTCTGATTCCTAGTTGTTTTCTCTCTTATTAAATGGAGATCTACATTTGGTACACTTGACATTAACTGAGGACCTCTTCTTGGCTTGGCACTGTGCTAGTTTCCAGGCTAAGAGTGGGACAGAAGCAGATGAAGTTTCTGTTCCCATGAACAAGGATTAAAACAATAACAACAATAACAACAACCCCCTCCGCCCACAATGGGTCACTAATGAATGCACAATTCAGGCTTGGAAGGCAAGAAGCAAGGCCATGTGACACGGGGCCCTGTCCTTGTCCAGGGGCTCTGAGAGAGGGATAGTTGAGTTTGATGTGAAGAATGAGCTTAATCACTGAAGGGTGTGGGCAGGGGCAGGGTCAGCAAGATGTACCAGGCAGAGGGAACAGCTTGTAGAAAGGCCTGGTAATCAGAGGGGACATGATGTTGTCGCAAAAACTGAGAGAGGGGTCCAGAAAGGCCTGGCATGCCGAGAGGGAGGGCTGGCTGGAGGGGAGCTGGAAGGTGGGTCCTCCAGGAATTTGTACCAGGACACCTTGTTCTGGATTTGGCCTTTATCTTAAGAAAAACAGAAAGCTGTCAAAGGTTGTAAGCAGAGGAAGGACTCGTTCACATTTGCATGTTGAAAAGATTGCTCTCGCTGCAGCAGGGGTACTAAACTGGAAGGGGACCAGGGAGGCTGTTGGGAGACTTGTTGAATGGTTATTGGTGTAGAAATGATGGAAGTGTGTCCTAGTCTGGGAGCAGAGGACACAGTGAGGGGTGGGATTATGTGAGGCATTGAACAGAATTTGGGCCGAGAGGAGAGGAAGCTGCCAACAATGCCTCTTCTGTTTCCTGCTCATACCTCGCAAGGCCACTTCAGGATTAAATGAACTCATTTGTGACACACGTCTGCCACATCGTAGGTGCCCAATAAATGTCAGCTCTCGTCCCCCTGTTTCCGTAAGCTCTTTGCCATTTGATTCCCATGGACGCTTTCACAGAGGGCTGGCACACTAATCCTTGTTACCTTCTAGAATGTTCTAACCTTATCATTTTCTAATTCAGCACTGAAGTGCCAACCGGCAGTCTTGGCTTGGCAGAGCTGCCAGGGAGAAGCCAGGCACAGACTGCAGCTGGGAACAGTTCTGCCGGGATGCTCCTGGGCGGCTGCTCCTCCTCTGATGAGAGCCAGCCAAGTCCCCTCCCTGATTAGCACAAAGAAGAGGACACCTGATCGGCAGTCAAGGGAAGGGAACAGAAAACAGAAGAAGGAAGTGGGAAACATATTGGGGTTTATGGACAGAAAGAACCACCCACCTTCCCATGTGTGCTTATCGGTGAATCACTTGACCCCCCCTCCCCAGAAGTCTCCAGTTTTCTCATCTGTAAAGTGGGGTTCATGACAGTTCCCACAGTGGAGTTCCTTTGAGAGAGTAAATGAGATTCTGTGATAAAATGGTTTATAAAGTACAGTGTGGTGAGGAAATAATTTATGTGCAAGTAAGCCTGTGGAGTGGCTTTCAATTCTGTCAAATCTGGGATCAGACCCAAATTCTACCACTTCTGCTCTGTGTAATGAGGGGGAGGGTAAGAGAGAGCATGGGTACAAGAGGGGCGAGTGGCAGGAGGAAGGAGAAGCAGGATCCCTGCGGGGCTTGACCCCAGGACCCTGGGATCATGACCTGAGCTGAAGGCAGATGGTTCACCAACTGAGCCACCCAGGTGTCTCAAGACTTCTGTTTTTATGCCTCCTAACACAGTATCTATTCTGTAGCTTATGGATCAAGGAACAAATTTGACTTTCAAGTCTTATTATTTAAGAAATACATTTCATAAGGCTATAGCTGCCACAGACAGTGATTTCTCTGATGGGTCTGAGCAAAGTCCATTGAAAACCTTCTGGAAAGGAGTCACCATTCTAGATGCCATGAAGAACATTGTGATTCATGAGAATATGTCAGAATACCAACATGAGCAGGAGTTTGGAAGAAGTTGATTCCAACCATCATGGATGACTTTGAGGATGACCTCAAGAATTCCATGGAGGACATCCCTGCAGACGGGGTGGAAATAGGAGGACAATGAAAATGGCAAGTGGAGCCCAAAGATAGGATTGCACAGCTGCAATCTCATGGTGAAAGTTTACTGGTTGAGGGGATGAACAAAGAAAGTGGCTTCTTGATTTGGAATCTACTCCCAGTGAAGATGCTGTGAAGACTGTTGAAATGACAACAAAGGATCTAGAATGTTCCATACACTTAGTTGTAGGGTGTGAGAGAACTGATTCCAATTTTGAAAGAAGCTCTGCTGTGGGTAAAGTGTTATCAAACAGCATCATATGCTTTAGAGAAATCGTTCCTCACAGGAAAAATCAATCAATGGGACAAACTTCATTGTTGCCTTATTTTAAGAAACTGCCACAGCCACCCTAAACTTCGGCAACCGCCACCCCGATCAGTCAGCAGCCGTCAATGTTGAAGTAAGGCCTTCCACCAGCAAAGAGATTGTGACTCCCTGAAAGCTCAGACAATGGGGAGCAATTTTTAGCAATAAGGTATGTTTTAAATTAAGGTATGGACATTTTTTAGGCATCATGGTATTGCCCAATTAATAAAATAGAGTCGAGTGTAAATAACTTTTCTCTGCCTGGGAAACCAAAATATTCATTTGAGTTATTTTATTGTAATATTTGATTTTTTTTTTTGCAATACCTGCAGTATCTCTGAGATATGCTTGTAAATCAAAGATCATTTTACAAAGTGAATTGTGCTCTGGAGAAAGTAAAACCATATTTGGACATAGAGGGGTTGCCCTGGATGGGGTTGTCACAGTGGGGGTCTCCCTGTGGCCATGACCCCCAAGCCCAGATTTGAATGTAAGAAAAGCCAATGACCAAACCATTTAAGAAGAAAATTCTCAGGTGGGGCTGCTCCTTCGAATGGCCTGAAATCATCTCCAGCCCAGGTGAAATGGTATCCTTGGGAGCCAGGCTCAACCATACACATTTTGTTTTTATTATGAAGCTTTTAATTTTGATTCCAGTAGAGTTAACATCCAGTGTGATATTAGTTTTAGGCATCCAATATAGTGATTCCCATGCATCATTCTGTGCCCATCACAAGTGCCCTCCGTAATCCCCATCACCTATTTCACCCTTCCTCCTGCCCACCCCTGCTCTGGTAACCATCAACTTGTTCTCTATAATTAAGAGTCTCTTTCCTATTGGACAGCCACTTGCAGAAAAATGAAATTGGACCATTTCCTTACACCACACATGAAAATAGACTCAAAATGAATGAAGGTCCTCAATGTGAGACAGGAATCCATCAAAATCCTTGAGGAGAACACAGGCAGCAACCTCTTTGACCTCAGCCACAGCAACGTCTTCCTAGGAACATCGCCAAAGGCAAGGGAAGCAAGGGCAAACATGAACTATTGGGATTTCATCAAGATCAAAAGCTTTTGCACAGCAAAGGAAACAGTTAACAAAACCAAAAGACAACTGACAGAATGGGAGAAGATATTTGCAAACGACATATCAGATAAAGGGCTAGTGTCCAAAATCTATAAAGAACTTATCAAACTCAACACCCAAAGAACAAATAA
>PISX010030628.1:0-18504 GCA_004024625.1 Mellivora capensis | reverse complement strand
GCAATTGCAGGGTCATAGGGAAGCTCTATTTTTAACTTCTTGAGGAACCTCCACACTGTTCTCCAGAGTGGCTGCACCACTTGCATTCCCACCAACAGTGTAAGAGGGTTCCCCTTTCTCCACATCCTCTCCAACACACGTTGTTTCCTGTCTCGCTGATTTTGGCCATTCTAACTGGTGTGAGGTGGTATCTCAATGTTGTTTTAATTTGTATCTCCCTGATGGCTAGTGATGATGAACATTTTTTCATGTGTCTGATAGCCATTTGTATGTCTTCATTGGAGAAATGTCTGTTCATATCTTCTGCCCATTTTTTTATATGATTATCTGTTTTGCATGTGTTGAGTTTGAGAAGTTCTTATATAGATCCTGGATATCAACCTTTTGTCTGTACTGTCATTTGCAAATATCTTCTCCCATTCCGTGGGTTGCCTCTTTGTTTTGTTGGCTGTCTCCTTTGCTGTGCAGAAGCTTTTGATCTTGATGAAGTTCCAAAAGTTCATTTTTGCTTTTGTTTCCTTTGCCTTTGGTGACATATCTTGAAAGAAGTTGCTGTGGCTGATATCAAAGAGGTTACTGCCTATGTTCTCCTCTAGGATTCTGATGGATTCCTGTCTCACATTCTTCTGTCTTATTCTGCCTTGAATCTGTTAAGTTGGAACACATTCAGCCATGTGCTGTATGGAGAGTGTCCACACAGGGCAACAGTGAGTAAATATTGGTGCAAACCCCACTACAAAGCCAATTCTTCCTTCATCTTGTCAAACCTTATTCATTCAATATTTACAGATCATTTTGTAGATAATGTAGATGAAAAGTGTGACTTCATTGAATTTTTTAGAAACCAAACTAATTCTTTCAACCTATTAAAAATAGAATATGTTTTCAAAAATCTTGGAATTGGCAATCAGATGAAAGCCCCGGGGCCTGGGAAAAGGCTATTACTATTGAATATATTTAGGTCTACTTAGGAAACAAGGATGACTTCTATTCCACTTCTTTTCAGGAAGAATTTGTGTCAACTAACAGTACTGAATCCACACAAAATAGTGCAACTCAGAGGAAAACAAAAGGAAAATCAACAGCCTCAAGAAGCAGAGAAAGAGCCACACCCAAGGACAAAGAAGACACACCATGGAGGCACTGCTCTGGCCAGTTTTCAGTCTGTAGATCCTCTGGGGCTAGAATGCCCCCAATGCCCCTGGGGGTTGTGGGTCAGGCAGAACACACATCCTGATGCTGCACTGTTGTAACCTGTGACAAGTCTCCTGGTCCGTTCCTCCATGAGACACCCCCTGACCCCCTACCCCCGACTACTCCAGCCTGATTCTTGGAACTCCCTCCCCTTTCTGACATTCACTTTTCCCATCACTGCCATAGTATAGAGGACATTTAACTACATATTATTGTCATTTTTAAAAAAGATTTTATTTATTTATTTGACAGAGAGAGATCACAAGTAGGCAGAGAGGCAGGCAGCGGGGGGAGCAGGCTCCCTGCCGAGCAGAGAGCCCGATGTGGGACTTGATCCCAGGACCCTGGGACCATGACCTGAGCTGAAGGCAGAGGCTTAACCCACTGAGCCACCCAGGTGCCTCTTATTCTGTCATTTAAATGTTTTTGTCACGTTTGCTATGAAGCTATACTTTGATTCATCTACCCTGATGTAGAATCACTTGTTGCATTGCTTGACTTAACTGTGGACTCAGAGTACCCTCACAGTGTCATGGGGCTAGTGTCCTGGGCAAGGTCCTCACTAAGCCGGTTCAGCTGTTGCTGTGAAGGCCTGATCTAGGCACTGCTATTTTTGTGCAAATAAGACACCACAAGGCCAATTTAGCCAAAACCTTGGTTTGGGTTCATAATTGCTCATGGCCCTTCAGCCACATTAGATGGCAGGGGGGCACACACTGAAGACACTTGCTAGTTCAATGTTGCCCTAGGAAATTTCCATGGAACAGCCATTGTGTCCAATGTGGGAACTCAATAGGAGTGGGGAGGATGGGAGTCAGAACTCCTGAGATAGAATCTATCTTGGAGACTGCCCAGAACATTCTAGGAGTTCATTCCATAGTCTTGAATGAATAAATTAATCTAAAAACATTTCCTACTTTTAGAAATGATGATCCTGAAGCTCCAATGAAGTGACTCTCCCAGGTTATATTGGATATCAGCAAAAGACTCAGACTGAGATGTGAGATGGCCTCCAGCATGATTCCCCAGAGTGGCTTTAGCTAGAGCCACAATCACCCATTTATCTTTCCTGGACTCCCAGACCCATGGGACTCTTCATGTGTTATATTCTGGAAACAAGGTCATGTCAATGCCACAGAAACCTCTGACACTAGTTATAATGAGACTTTGTGATGTCAATGGAATACCAAGTCATAGGCCATCTCAGAATTTGTCTTCAAAGATTGCAGGGAAAGATTGGTGGGAAACCCACATGCTGACAGAGGGTAGAGGAATATGGAAAAAGCTAGGGAAAGAGGGGGTACTCACATCACATCTGGCCCCAGATGACATGGTGGTGTCCAACAGGACACCCCCACATCACCTTCACAGAAGTGAAGGTGGTGTCCAACAGGACACCCCATCACATCCTTCACAGAACTCACCCCTAAGGTTTGAAGCTGAGCTTCATACATGGGTCATGAGTGCTCAGGGAAGCATGACACAGGACATAATAAGGCCACAGAATTGACGGATGCATATTCATTGAGTAATAGATTTCTCCAAATATATTCTGAAACAGTAAAAATTTCACTGATAAAACATGGATATTTTTTATAAAAAAGAAAGTCACATTTGTTCAATTAATAAATATTTATGGAATATCCACTTAGTGCAAATATATAGCTCTAGTCCTACCTGGGAGCTTGCAAAGAGTGTGGGATATAATCAATAGATCAACAATAGGAAGGAATGCAGGCTAAGGGCTAAGTGAGCCATCCTATTCAGAGAGACCCATTATGGAAGCCCACTAAGAAGATGTTTTCAGTCAAGAGCAGAAAGACAGGGCCAGAAAATCCATCTGTGAGAAGAGTGACAGAGCAATTCTATTTTTAATTATCTTGACATAAAACATAAATGTCAAGAAATATTGTCTTAAGTCTTGCTTTGGAACATTTGGTTCTTCTCTAACTATTTGGGTTACATGCTAATCTTTACTCACTGTAAAATACTCTAAGAAAATGTCTTATTTAAGCATGGACCTCTTGTATTAAAAGGCAAATTAACTAACCCTAGCAAACCACTAAACCTACCCCTACCCCAACCCCCGACCCTAACCCATGACCCTAAACCTGATCCCAATTCTGACCCTAGGTTGGGCTCAGAGGGGTCTGTCTCCAGAGACCTGGCACCAAAGACCTCGGGACTGGGGACACCTGAGCAATTCCAGAGGACTCTGCCTGCCACCCAGAAGGAGAGCATGCCATTTGAAACTCCAGAAACAATTCAGAGCAGGAGAAATCTGCATGTCCGCCTGATGCTAACCCCACATTCAGTGGCCTGCTGGACATAAACCTGGAGCCTGACACTCACCCTGACACACACCCTCAACTCAGTCTTCCAGGCGTCTTGCCACACAGCTGGCAGATTGAACCTGCCATGATCCTAGGCCCTAACCCTAACCCTAGTTTTGGCTTTTTAGAGGACTACTCCCAAAGGTCTGATTCCAAATCCTCAGGGAATGGGGACACCTGAGCAAAGCAGAGGGCTCATCCTACAATAAAGTCAGAAATCATGCCTTCTGGAATTCCAGAAAGGATTTGGAGCAGGAGAAATCTGAATGAAATCTTGAACTGATCCCTGCTTATTTGTACTGTCATACCATACTGAATGCAAAGCCTGAGTCTAATACTCTCCTCAACTCTAGCCCTCAATTCAGACATCTGTGAATGTCTCCACACCTAAGCAGATCACACCTTCTATGCTCCTGGTACAACCCCATCCTAGCTTAAGACATAGGTGTAAACATGAACACACCTTTCTACCAAGAGGACATACAAGGGACCAAGAGACACATGAAAAAGTGCTCCACATCAATAGCCATCATGGAAATACAAACCAAAACCACAATGAGATACCACCTTACAACAGCTGGCATGGCTAAAATTACCAAGGCAGGGAACAACAAAGTTGGTGAGGATGTGGTAAAAGGGGAACACTCTCACACTGCTAGTGGGAATGCAAGCTCATAAAGCCACTCTGCCAAATGTTAGTGAGTTTCTTCAAGAAATTAAAAACAGCTACCCTATGACCCAGCAATTGCAATACTAGGTGTTTGCCTACAAATACAGATTGAGTGAAAAATAGTGACACCTGCCACCCAATGTACATTGCAGCAATATACACTCTAGCCAAACTTTGGAAAGAGCCCAGATGTCCACGGACAGATGAATGGATAAAGAAGATGTGGTTCATATATATAAAGGAATATTTTTCAGGTATCAGAGAGAATGAAGACTTACCATCACATCCACCTGGCTGGAACTGGAGGGTATTATGCTGAGCGAAATAAGTCTATCAGAGAAAGACAACAGGCACATGGTTTCAATCATATGTGAAGTAGAACAAACACCACAGAGGATCAGAGGGGAAGGGAGGAAAAACTAAATGGGAAGTCATCAGAGAGGGGGAAAAACCATGAGAGACTCTTCATTACAGAAACAAACTGAGGGTTGATAGAGGGGAAGTGGATGGGGGTGGGGTAACTGGGTGATGGGCATTAAGGAAGGCATGTGATGCAATGAGCACTGGGTGTTATACTCACCTGATCTATTATTGAACACTACATCTGAAACTAGTGATGTAGTATAAGTTGACTCATTGAATTTAAGTTAAACAAACAACAACAAAACTCAAGCAAACAATCCTAAAAACTTGTATGGAGCCACCAAGATACTGAACAGCCAATGCAATGTTGAGAAGAAAAACAAAGTTGGAGGAGTCACAATTCCAGATTTCAAGTTATACTACAAAGCTGTAGTCATCCTAACAGTATGATACTGGCACAAAAATACACACAGTGACCAAGGGAATAGGCTGGAAGCTCAGATACAAACCCACGATTATGTGGCCAATTAATCTTCCACAAAGCAGGCAAGAATATCAAAAAGGAAAATGACAGTCTCTACAAAAAATGGTATTGGAAAAACTGGACAGCTACACACAAAAGAATGAATTTACTCTGCTTCCTTACGCTGTACAGACAAATAAACTCAAAACATCTTCAAGATCTCAATGGAAGAACTGAAACCATAAAAATCCTACAAGAGAGCACAGACAGAAACTTCTTGACATGGACCAAAGCAACATTTTTCTAGACTGTTTCCTGAGGCAAAGGAAATAAAAGCAAAAATAAACTACTGGGACTATATCAAAATAAGAAGCTTCTGCACAGCAGAAGAACTCTGAAGAAGTAATAATAATAAGAGAACCTACTAAAAAATGAGAAGATATTTGCAAATATCCTATGCAATAAAGGGATAGTGTCCAAAATATATAGAATGGATACAACTCAACACCCAAAAAACAAATATTCCAGTTAAAAAAAAAATAGAAGACATGAACAGACATTTCTCCAAAGAAGAAATACAGATGGCCAATGGTCCCATGAAAAGGTGTTCACCATCACCCAACCTCAGGAAAATACAAATCAAAAGTATAATGAGATATTACCACATACTGTCAGAATGGCTCCCATCAACAGCACAAGGAACAACAGATGTTGGGAGAATGTGGAAGAAGGGGAACCCTTGTGCACTGTTGGTGGAAAAGCTACTCGAGCAGCCACTCTGGAAAACAATATGGAGGCTCCTCAAGACCTTAAAAATAGAGCTACCCTAGGATCCAGCAATCACACTGCTGGGTATTTACCCAAAGAATACAAAAACAATAACTCAAAAGGATATGTATATCCCTATGTTTCTTGCAGCATTATTTACAAGATCACAATATGGAAGCAACTCAAATGTCTGTTGATAAAGTGATAAATGAGATGTTAGATGTGTACACACACACACACACACACATACACACACACACACATGCACGCAGTGGAATATTACTCAGCCATAAAAAGAATGAAATCTTGCCATTTGCAGCCACACAGATGAATCTAGAGAGTATTATCCTAAGTGAAATCAGTCAGTCAGAGAAAGAAAATACCATATGATGTCACCCTTACGTAGAATTGAAGAAACAAGCATACATAAATAAAGGAGAAAAAAAGAGACAAACCAAAATACAGATTCTTAACAACAGAGAACAAACTGATGATTACCAAAGGGGAGGTGGATGGAGAGATGAGTGAAATAGATGAAGGGGACTAAGAGCACACATTTCTTGATGGGTACTGAGTAATATATATAATTACTGAATCACACTATTGTATACCTGAAACTGATGTAACACTATGTTAACTTGACTGGAATTAAAATAAACAATATAAAAAGATTTTTCTTTCAGTAACCTATTTGAAAAAGCTTTGGCACACAATGTTCATATGCCCTACTTGGGAGTATTTCCTCACCAAAAATTATTCACTCTCTATGCCTCGAATTCTAATTTCACTGAATTCTTATATTTTACCTGTTAATCCTAGCCCACAGGAACCATGGTCCCTTTCCATCCAGGATCAGCACCTATGCATTCTAGATAGTGTAAGTAGAGATAGGTGCCACTTCATAATCCAGAAAGCTATTATTGTTTCAGTTTTAGTATGAGATAGTCACAGAGTGTGGGACAGGTTTCAGAGCAGGTTTGTTCTCTATTCTGGATCATTAATTCAGTGGTTATTACCTGATCCATTTGGCTAATAGGCTCCCTGTAGATAAGCTTGCTTCCAAGCACATTCATGGAAGACACAAAAGTGGGTGGCCTCAGTGTGGGATAGGAAAAGGATCAAGTATAGACAAGGGCACAATCCCCTTCCCCCCCATCCAGGAACTGCCATGGGTGTGGGTATGGGAGACAGAAGCAACGGGAAACCACCAAACTCACCAGCTGAATGCAGGAGACACAGGTCAAGAGATCTTGAGATGTAGGGCTTGAAGGCAGCTCTGAGATACCTCTGGGAGGGAGAAGGGGGAAGGAATGAAAAAAACTGCCTGCACCTGGCCCAAGGCATTTGCCCACTGCTCCTGACACACATCAGTCTACACAGTTGACACAGCATGGGATCAGAATGGGTTGGCTTGGATCCTTCAACACTCAGTGGGACAGCTGGCTCCAGGGCTCAGGGACATGATGAGGGAGGTGGCAGGGATGGCTGTCTCTCTAAGGTCATCCCCTCTTTGAGCATACAGCCCTCCAGGACTGCTGAAAACCCACTGAGAGGTTCAAAAGACATGCCATGGATGAACTAAGGCATGGAGAAACAGAAAACAATATTGATTTTTAAGGTCAGTGTTGTCAGCTCAGGAATTGGGGAGAGCTTCCCTGAGGAGGACTGAGGGGAGGGCAGAACAAGCTGAAAAGGGAAACGTGGCTCTCCTGATTAGGGACCAGCAACCCCCTCCCAGGGAATGGCATCATCCTCACCTCACAGGGGATCCATGGAAGAATTCCATCAGGGGACTGACAGAGCTGCCTCTCAAGGATACCTTGGTATCAGGTTGCACAAGGCAGAGGATGAGGGCCAGAGGGAGGGAAGGCAATACCATGGGCGGCCATGGTGTAAGAGTAGAAGCTAATGACCATGAAGATGATGAAAAGTAGGAGGCAGCAGCATGGGAGCCAGCTGGCACAAAATTGCCATTGGCACAGTGCCCACAGCCACAGTGACTTGGTGCTTTCTGTGCAAGGCACAGTTCTCTTCAGTGGGCTCCAGACTAGTCCTGACCATAACCCTAATAATTGTGCACCACCACCACTACCCTCCTCTCCCCATGCTGCTGCTAGGAATCACAGTCACCAGATCCCGATCTGTTTTCACGGAAACTGAATAGTGGCTCCCACCACACTCTACCCTTCTGGTAGTGGTTTAGTGTGACCCTTGTGCCTGGCCGGGACTGCTGTCTATCTGTCTCTACACAACTCAACAGACAGGAGAGTTTCCCTGAATTCCACAAGTTCTGATGAGACAGATCCATAGGCCCCACTATCCTACCCAATACCAACATCCAGTGGGTCACATGGGACCTCAGCTATTGTCATGAAACTCACTATGCCCCATTTCTGTCACTTCCTACAGAAAATTGGGTTCTGATCCCCCAATTTACCATACATCCTGTTGCTGACTTAGGGCCATACCATGAACCCACAAGGCACCTTTCTGTTAGAGAAGACCACCCTTGCACCTCCTACACAATGTTTCTAAGGAAGTACAAGTCCATCATGACTACAGTGTGAATGATGATACACAGCCTGCAGAGTAGTAATCAGTAATTTTAACAAGGGTTTACCACACCCCCACCCCAGTCTCACAAAACCTTCCACTATCCCCATGGAAGTTGTGGTCTGCCCTCAGGAAATACCTTAGGAAACTAACATTTAAACTGAATGTTCCCTTCATGCTCTGGTTCAAATCTTGTCCAACCACAATAGTATAAAAGTAAAAACCAGTTACAAGAAGAAAATGGGACAGTCAAAAAAATGTGGAAATTTAACAACATGCTAGTAAACAACCAACAGTCAAAGAAGAAATCAAAAGAAATTTTGAAAGTACCTTGAGACAAATGAACAAGAGAACCTATGAAAAGTTATGGGATGCAGCAAAAGTAGCTCTAAGGGGGAAGTTCATAGAAATTCAGGTCCTTATCAGTCCACCTGAAAGCTCTCCAATAACCAACCTAATTTTACATTGGAAAGAAGTGGGAAAAAGAAAAAAAAAAAAGCAAAGCCCCAAATAAATGGATATAAGGAAATAACAAAATGGAATGTGGAAATAAATCCAAGGGAGACTAAAAAAACAAAAGATCAATGAAAATACAAGCTGCCTTTTTTGGAAAGATAAACAAAACTGATGAACTTTTAGCTAGACTCACCAAGGAAGAGAGATGACTCAAATACATTGGGAAAGAAAGATAATTGATTTCTGTCTTACATCAAGATCCTAGAGGAGAACACAGGCAGCAGCCTCTTTGACCTTGGACACTGCAACTTCTTGCAAGACATGTCTCTAAAGGTCAGGGAAACAAAAGCAAAAATAAACTATTGGGACTTCATCAAAATAAAAAGCTTCTGCACAGCAAAGGAAACAATTAACAAAACTAAAAGGCAGCCTACAGAATGGGAGAAGATATTTGCAAATGGCATTACAGGTAAAGGTCTGCTATCCAAGATATACAAAGAACTTCTCAAACTCAATACCCAAAAAACAAAGGGTCCACTCGAGAAATGGGCAGAAGACATGAACAGACACTTCTCCCAAGAAGACATCCAAATGGCCAACAGATCATGAAAAAATGCTTCATATCACTTGCCATCAGGGAATTCAAAACCACAATGAGATACCACCCTACACCAGTTAGAATGGCTAAAATTAACAAGACAGGGAACAACAAGTGTTGGTGAGGATGTGGAGAAAGGGGAATCCTCTTACACTGTTGGTGGGAATGCAAGCTGGTGCAGTCACTCTGGAAAACAGCCTGGAGGTTCCTCAAAGAGTTAAAAATATAGCTGCTGTATGACCCACCAATTGCACTCTTGGGTATTTACCCCAAAGATACAGATGCAGTGAAGAGAAGCACATGTTCCCCAATGTTCATAGCAGCAATATCCACAACAGCCTGGAAGGAGCTGAGATGTCCTTCAACAGAGGAATGGATAAAGAAAATGTGGTACATACATACCACAGAATATTACTCAGCCATCAGAAGAGATGAATGCCCACCATTTGCATCAACATGGATGGAACTGGAGGGGGTTATGCTAAGTGAAATGTCAAGCAGAGAATGACAATAATCATATGGTTTCACTCATATGGAACTCATGGGGAACACAAGGAAGAGTGTGGACAACCACAGGGGAAGGGAGGGAAGACTGAGTGGGAAGAAATCAGAGAGGGAAACAAACCAGGAGAGACTCTTCATCATAGGAAACAAACTGGAGGAGAGGTAGGTTAGGTAGCAGGGTAACTGGGTGATGGATATTAAGGAGGGGACATGTCGTGATGAGCCCTGGGTGTGACACACAACTAATGAATCATTGACCATTACATCAAAAATTATACCTTGACTAACTGAATTTAAATAAAAAATGTGAAAACCAAAAAAAAGAAAGATGAGCTATTACAATGAATACCACAAAAATACAAATGATCATAAGAAAGTGTTATGAGGAAGTAGAGGGCAACACCTTGGACAACCTAGAAGAAATGGATAAGTTCCTAACAACAACCTAGAATGACTGAACTGTGAAGGAAAAAAAAAATCAGAGAGATCACTAGTAAAAAGACTGACTCGATAATCAAATCCTCCCAACAAACAAATGCCCAAGATCAGACAGTTTCACTGAGGAGTTCAACTGGATGGTAGAAGAAGAATTAATACCAACACTTCTCAAACTGTTTTTAAAAAAGGAGAGAAGGTCATATGTCCAAACTCATTTTATGAAGGCAACATTACCCTGCTACCAAAAAAGACAAGGACGCTACAAGAAAAGAAAGTCCAATATCCCTCATGAACAGAGATGCAAAAATCCTCAACGAATTATTGGCAAAATTAAATCAATACATCAGGAGAATCACACAACAGGTTCCAGTGGGATTTTTTCCAGGGATTCAAGGATGATTCCACATCTGCACATCCACCAATAAGATACACCACCTTAACAAAATAAAAGATAAAAATCATAGTATTGTTACAGTAGATACAGAAAGAACACTTGAGAAAATTCAATATGCATTTATGATAAAGACTCTAAGCCATCTGGGTATTGAAGGAACATACCTCAACCAAACAAAGGCCCTATATTAAAAGCCCACAACTGACATTGTACTCAAGGGTAAATTGCTGAGGACTGGGGTCCTGAGTTCTCAGCTCCAGGGCCAGAGATTGGGAGGCTGCCATGTTCATGCGCCTTATTTAAAGCTATGCAGAAAGCCTTCAGGGAACAAAAGCTAGAGAGCAAACCTGAGCAGAGTACTTAGCCTGGACCCTGGCAAGGGCAGTGCAATTCTGACTCTGTCAAAGACATTTGAGAATCAACACAATAGGCCCCTCCCCCAGAAGATCAGCAAGAACATCCAGATAAGATGAAGTGTACTGATCAATGAGAACAGCAAAACACAAGCACTAAGGGAATACAGCACATAGAATTCATGGCTTTTTTTCCCAATGAGTCTAATCATTCAACTTTAATTTTTAAAATTTTCTTTTTTGTTTTTTTTTAATTTTTCTTCTTTCCTTTTTCAATCAACTTCTCAATGCCGTTCTTCAAATCCCTTTTAATTTTCATTTTTTTACTGTCATATTCTATCCCTTCATTGTATTTAACCTTATTTTTGTGTATATATATAAGTTTTCTATCTTTAAAATTTTGGGATGCTGCTTCTTCTAACACACCAAAACAAACCCCAAGTCTAGTGTATGGCTTTGTTCTAATCAACCACCTGATTGTATACTCATTCCCACCACCACCACCCCTTGGTTTTGGGTCTCTTCTGTTTAGTGTATATTTCTCTGGGGTCATTGTTGCCCTTTGAATGTTTTTTGTTCTCTTATTCACATATTCTTCTCTGGACAGAATGACAAGATGGAAAAACTCACGTCAAAATAGAGAACAAGAGGCAGTACTTAATGCCAGGTACCTAATCAATATGGACATTCATAAGATGTCAGAACAAGATTTCAAGATAATGATCATAAAGATACAAGCTGGGCTTGAAAAAATCATAGAAGACACTAGAGAATCCCTTTCTGGAGAGATAAAAGAACTAAACTCTAATCAAGTCGAAATCAAAAATGTCATTAATAAGATGTAATCCAAAATGGAGTCTCTAGGGGTGCCTGGGTGGGTGAGTCAGTTAACCATCTACCTTTGGCTCCAATCATGATCCCAGTGTCCTGGGACTGAGCCCCACATTCGGCTTCCTGCTCAGTGGGGAGCCTACTTCTCTCTCTGCTGTTCCCTCTGCTTGTACTCTCTCTCTCTCTTTCTGTCAAATAATAAATATTTTTAAAAAGAACAGAGGCTCTAACTGCTATGATAAATGAGGCAGAAAAGAGAATTAGTGATCTAGAAGACCAAATGATGGAGAATAAAGAAGCTGAGAGAAAGAGAGATAAACAACTATTGGATCATGAGGGGCTAATTTGAGAGAGAAGTGATACCATATAGTGAAACAATATTAGAATAATTGGGGTCCCAGGAGAAGAAGAAAGAGAGAAAAGGGCAGAGCTGGTTCTATGAAAGAATTAATTAGACTGAGAGAGGCAAGATGGCAGAGAAGTAGGAGACCCAGTTTCAACAGTACCCTGAATTGAACTAAATATCTACCAGATCAACAAGGAAATGAGGGCTTTGAATGATATACCAGATGGACCAGATGGACTTCACAGATATATGCAGAAAATTCCATCCCAAAGCAACAGAATAGACATTCTTCTCTAGTGAACACCCAAGAAATCAACCTGAGATATAAGATTATACATTTCTGGATTTCTATGGGGGCAGAAGATCGTCAATGGAGAGAGGTACAGTGGAGTGGGAACATTTGGGCTCATATCAGAGGATGAAGAGAAGGGGGAGGGAGTCACCAGAAGTGACCCATTGGAAAGTAATACCCCAATATGAAAGTGTCCTGTGCTTGGGAACCAGCATTAACTTGGAGTCTGGTTAAAAGCACTCAAAAAGAATAAAGGGTCTTTAGGGGCAAAGGGTGAAATCGGGTGCCCACAGACAAGGACCTAAGCCCAGGGTCCCAGAGCGGTCATAGCCGGTGCCCATGCATGCCTGAGAGAATCTGGTGGGGACTCCAGTCATTGGTCCCCGAACCCCTGGCTTTCCACTGCTTGCATCACCACTGGGGCTGGGTGAACCCCACCTGCACCTGAGGGAGCCCCATGCAGGCTCCTGCCAGAGGTCCCTGGGCCCATAGTCTTTTGTGACCTGAGCCACCGCCAGGTCTGAGTGCACCTGGCATAGGTGTGAACTCCAGACAGCAATATCAGGCTCACCTAGACCAATATCACTCACAATTTTAGTGGCATGGGAGTGCAGAGACGAGCAGAGGCCTTGGGCGACCACTGAGATGGTGGCTGGGGGTGTGTACCACCTATGGGAGGTTGAGGTGTTCAGTAGAGTTTATAGAGCGGAAGTTTGTGTGTTCTGGACCATTCAGAGGGGAGCAGACTGAGGCTTCTCTCTGAGGCAGAGGTCTGGGCGCAGTTTACATTGCACTAACCCTCCAGAAAAGGCGCAAAAAGCTGCCAAAGAACAAAAACCTGAAAAACCGGTTTCCATAGAGCCCAGCCCCTTAATGGGAGCAGGGAAACTCAGCCCCTGTAAGGCTGACTGAAAAACAATGCAGCAGTTCCCTCCCCCAGAAGACAAACCAAAAGAACAAGAAGACAATAACCACAGGGTCCCCCTAAAGTATAAAACCCCAACATCAGGGGAAAACAATATATTAAGCTCCAGTATTGACCCAAAACCTGTATATCTCATAGATACAACTTTTTTTTTATTTCATTCTCACAATTCTTGTTCTTTTATTTTTTTAATCTAGTTGTCATTACAACTAGATGTCTAATACAACATACTCCATAATAACTTTTTAACTTGAATTTTTTTCATACATATACCTGTGTGGTTTTTTAAAAATATATCGATATATACAAGCTTCAAGGTAATCCTTTTTTCCTATTCAATACTACCTCTATATATAAACCATTTTAACTTCCCTGCATCTCTGGGAAGTTGAGCCCTTTAACAAAGATAACAAGATACACCCAGGAAGAACTGAAATAACTTTCCTCACCTGCATTGAGGTTTATAACCACCTTCCCTTCTTATTCTTCTGTCACTGTTTCTATGTATTTGTTTTTGTTTTTATACTATATAAATCTCATTCTTGGGTTTCATGTTGGCTGGGTTTATCTTTTTTCCCTTTTCTTTTACTTTTCTTGGTCTTTTGTTTGTTCGTTTTTGTTTTTGTACCTTATAAATCTTATGTTTGAGGTTCATTTTGGCTGTTTTTTTTTTCTTTTTTTCACTCTCTTATTCTCTCTTCTTTCTTTTTTCTTTCTTTTTGGTGGTGACTTCCGATTGCTCTGAAACTTTCCAAGGTGCACTTTGACTGGATTGTGGTCAATATATTAAGCTATACATCCCCTCAGCCACCTCTCACCAAAATGACTAGGAGGAAGAACACCCAACAGAGGAACAATTTAGAGACTGTGACCTCTGCCACAGAACTATTGGATATGGACATAAACAATATGTCAGAAATGGAATTCAGGGTATCAATTATTCAGGCAATGGCTAAGTTGGAGAAGATTATTAGTGGCAACATAGAATTTCTAAGGGTGGGAGTGAGAGCTGATCTGGCAGAGTTTAAAAATGCTATCAATGAGGTTCAATCTAATCTAAATACTCTAAAAGCTAGGGTGACCAAGGCAGAAGATCAAATTAATGACCTAGAAGACAAACTGATAGAAAAGAAGGATCAGGAGGAGGCCTGGAACAAACATCTTAGAAGCCATGAAAATAGAACTAGGGAAATAAATGACACCATGAAACATTCCAATGTCAGCATTATTGGGATCCCTGAGGAGGTGGAAAGAGAGAGAAGACTAAGAGATTTAGTTGAAAAAATCCTGGATGAAAATGTACCTAATCTGGGGAATGGAACAAGTGTTCATGTCCAAGAGGCAGAGAGGACATTCCCCAAGATCAATGAGGCTAGAAAGACCTTTAGGCACATAATTGTGAAATTCACAAGTCAGAAATTCAAAGAAGTCTTAAGGGCAGCTAGGGGGAATAGATTCCTTAAGTAAGAGGAAGGACCATCAAAATAACATCAGACCTGTCCACAGAAACCTGGCATGCCAGAAAGGGCTGTCAAGACATATTCAGGACACTAAATGAGAAGAACATGCATCCAAGAATACTTTATCCAGCAAGCCTGACATTCAAGATGGATGGAGAAATAAAGAACTTCCAAGACCAGCAAGGTTTAAAAGAGTATATGACAACCAAGCTGGCACTACGAAATATTAAGGGGAGTTCTACAAAAGAAGATAGAACCCAAGAGTGACATAGAACAGAAATTTACAGAGACAATCTATAGAAACCAGGACTTCGCAGGCAACATGATGTCAATAAAAACTTAACTTTCAAAAATGACTCTCAATATGAATGCCCTAAATGTTCCCATAAAACGGCACAGGTTTGCAGAACGGATAAAATGACAGGACTCATCCATATGTTGTCAAAAAGAGAAACATTTTGAAACTAAAGATACATCCAGACTGAAAATAAAGGGATGGAGAAACATCTTTCTTGCCAACGGACCTCAAGAGAAAGCTGGGGTAGGAATTCTCATTGCATATAAATTAGATTTTAAGCTAAAGACTGTAGTCAGAGATTGGAAGGACACTACATCATCCTTAAAGGGTATAACCACCAAGAAGATCTAACAATTGTAAATATTTATGCCCCCAATATGGAAGCAGTCAACTACATAAGCCAACCTTTAATCAAAATAAAGAGTTATATTAATATGAATACATTAATTGTAGGGGATCTTAACATGCCACTCTCAATAATAGACACATCATCTAAGCAGAAAATCAAAAAAGAAACAAGAGCTTTGAAAGATATATTGGACCAGATGGACCTCATAGATATACACAGAACATTCCACCCTGAAACAACAGAATATATATTCTTCTTGAGCACGCAGACATTCTTTCTCCAGAACAGACCACATACTGGGTCACAAATCAGGTCTCAACTGACACCAAAAGATTGAGATTATTCCCTGCATATTCTCAGACAACAATGTTTTGAAACTGGAACTCAATGACAAGAAAAAGTTGGAAGGAATTCCAACACTGGAAGCTAAAGACCATCCTGCTCAAGAATGTTTGGATAAACCAGGAAATCAAAGAACTTAAACAATTCATGGAAACCAATGAGAATGAAGACACATCAGTCCAAAACCTATAGGATATGGCAAAGGCGGTGCTAAGGAGAAATACATAGCCATCCAAGCCTCACTCAAAAAAACTGAAAAATCCCAAACACATCAACTCTCTATACACCTTAAAGAACTGGAAAATCAACAACAAATTAATCCAACCCCACTCATAGGAAGGGGAATAATAAAGATTAGAGCAGAGATCAATGAGCTAGAAACTAAAGATACGGTAGAGCATATCAAAGGAATAAAGCTGGTTCTTTGAAAGAATCAATAAGATCGATCGAACCACAGGCCAAAATAATCCAAAAGAAAAGAGAGAGGACCCAAATTAATAAAATTATGAATGAAAAAGGAGAGATTATGACTAACACCAAGGAAATAGAAACAATCATCAGAAATTATTATCAACAGTTAGATGCCAATGAGTTAAACAACCACGAAGAAGTGGATGCATTCCTGGAAACCAATAAACCTGCAAGACTGAAACAGGAAGAAATTGACAACCTCAATAGACCAATATCTAGTAACGAGGTTGAAGCAGTGATCAAAAACCTCCCCAAAAACAAGAGTTCAGAGCCTGTTGGATTCCCTGGAGAATTCTACCAAACATTCAAAGAAGAAATAATAAATAATACCTATTGTCCTGAAGCTGTTTCAAAAAACAGAAACAGAGGGAAAGCTTCCAGACTCTTTCTAGGAACCCAGCATTACCTCGATCCCCAAACCAACCAAAGACCCCATCAAAAAGGAGAATTTCAGACAAATATCCCTGAAGAATATGGATGTCAAGATTCTCAATAAGATCCTAGCTAATAGGATCTAATATATTAAAAAGATTATCCACCATGACCAAGTGGGCTTTATCCCTGGGATGCAAGTGTGGCTCAATATTTGCAAATCAATCAATGTGATAGAACAAATCAATAAGAAAAGAGAGAAGAACCACACGTTCCTCTCAATTGATGCGTAAAAAGCATTTGACAAAATCCAGCATCCATTCCTGATTAAAACTATTCAAAATATAGGGATAGAGGGAACATTCCTCAACCTCATAAAGTCTATGAAAAACCCACAGCAACTATCATTCTCAATGAGGAAAATTTGACAGCTTCCCTTTGAGGTCAGGAACATGACAAAGATGCCCATTCTCGCCACTGTTGTTCAACATAGTACTAGAAGTCCTAACAACAGCAATCAGAAAATGAAAAGAAATAAAGCATATTCAAATTGTCAAAGAAGATGTCAAACTCTCTTTATATGATACTTTATATGGAAAACCCAAAGACTCCACCCCCAAACTACTAGAACTCATACAGCAACTCAGTAATGTGGCAGAATACAAAATCAATGCACATAAATCAGTTGCTGTCTTATACAATAACAATGAAAATACAGAAATTGAAATTAGAGAATCGATTCCATTTACTATAGCACCAAGAATCATAAGATACCTGGAAATAAACCTAACCAAAGAGATAAAGGATCTGTACTCGAGAAACTAAAGAACAATCATGAAAGAAATTAAAGAAGACAGAAAAAGATGGGAAAGCATTCCATGCTCATGGATTGGAAGAATGGACATTGTTAAAATGCCTATAATGTCCAGAGCAATCTACATTTTCAATGCCATCCCAATCAACGTTCCACTGGCATTTTTCAAAGTGCTGGAACTAACAATCCTTAAATTTGTATGGAACCAGAAAAGACCCTAAACTGCTAAAGAAGTGTTGAAAAAGACAAAACTGGGGCCATCACATTGCCTGATTTCAAGCTTTAGTACAAAGCTGCGATCACCAAGACAGCCTGGTACTGGCACAAAAACAGACACATAGACCAGTGGAACAGAGTAGAGAGCCCAGATATGGACCCAGAACTCTATGGTCAAATAATCTTTGACAAAGCAGGAAAAAATATGCTGGAAAAAAATATGTGGAAAAAAAGACAGTCTCTTCAATAAATGGTGCTCGGAAAATTGGACAGCTATATTTAGCAGAATGAAACTTGACCATTCTCTTACACCATACACAAAGATAAACTCAAAATGGATAAAAGACCTCAACATGAGGCAGGAATCTATCAAAATCCTAGAGGAGAACATAGGCAGTAGCCTCTTCGACATCGGCCACAGCAACTTCTTTCAAGACATGTCTCCAAAGACAAAGGAAACAAAAGCGAAAATGAACTTTTGGGACTTCATCAAGATCAAAGGCTTCTTCACAGCAAAGGAACAGTCAACAAAACAAAGAGGCAATCCATGGAATGGGAGAAGATATTCCCAAATGACACTACAGATAAAGGGCTGCTATCCAAGCTCTATAAAGAACTCCTCAAACTCAACTCTCAACTAACAGATAATCACGTCAAAAAATGGGCAGAAGACATGAACAGACTCTTCTCCAAAGAAGGCA
>PISX010030627.1:0-18519 GCA_004024625.1 Mellivora capensis | reverse complement strand
ACAACATCAAGAGGGACAGATCACAGCTGAGATTCTCAGGGTGAACTTAAAGGCCTGCTATTCCGCTAACCAAAAAGACTTGTAGAGTCGCACATACATTCTATGGAAGGTATAGCATTCATTCTAAATATAGTATAATGATCCCCATTTACCCATCCCTTAATGCGAACAATTACAAACATGTCCAAAAGCCACTGGTGGGATAGAGATAATATCCTGTTGAAAAGGGGGTTCCTGTGACGAGCCTGGATCCAGTCACCCCACGTGAGAGACATTCAGACATTTCTGAAATCTAATGTGAATGGCTTCCAGCAGGAATAAAAACACTCGTGGTATTACATTGCGAGCATTAAAGTCTCACCTCTGCAAATGACCCCACATGGTGGCCGGCCTGTGGAAGGCACCGGGTGAATTCTTGGTTGCTGTGTATGGTTGGTAGGAGAAGATGTCAGCGGGCCCGTGGACACACTGAAGCAGGGAGGGAGTTAGACGCAGATGCCGCGGGTCCCCACATTGAGGCGGCTTCCCTGCGCGTCCATGAAACGTCTGAAGCCTGCATAACTGGGCCCGGTCAGATTTGGGGCGCACTGAGCAAGTGCAGTGTAGGAGCTAATCGTCCTCGAAGTGAAGGGATTGGTGCTCTGCTCTGGTGGGTCCGTCGCTGCCCTTCTCCCGCTAACCAGCCTCGGTCAGATCTGAGCCAGGTCTGGGGCTAGGACGGGCAGCCAGCCCAGACTTACGGGAAGGGGACAGAGCCCACCGCTGTTACGGGGGAAGGGCAGCGGGAGGTGGGGGTCCCCGGTGGCAGCTGCAGGTGGGGCGGGGCCTCTGTGGGGCTGAGAACAGGGCCAGAGTCAAGTGTAAATGGGGAGGTTAGAACCGCCCCAGGGATTCCCAGAGCACTGTTGTCCCCATGGGGGTGACATTTCACTGTGACCGCCTAGATTACTGGCCGCAGATCGTGTTACAAAATACTGCCGTGATCTTTGAAACGCGCACGGGCAGAGGGTGGAATCCTTTGTTGGGCGGGACTGCACCCGGGGACGCCTCGGCCTGCCCACGGGCAGAGCTGGCGCCCGCCGGTCACTAGCGGGGGCCGCAGGGACGGCCCTGCCTGCCTCGCCCTACGGAAGAAGGAAGGGCCGAGGGCTCGGAGGGCGGGTCGGTTGGTGGCGGCCCTGCAGAGGCCTGCGCCCCCCCGCGCCCTAACGCGTGCCCCGCTTGTCTGCCCGCAGAGGCCCCCGGCGCGGACCCGGACACGCAGCGGGCCGGCGCGCGCGGCTTCACCGGCTGCCTGTCGGCCGTGCGCTTCGGGCCCGCCGCTCCGCTCAAGGCTGCGCTGCGTCCAGGCGGCCCCGTCGCGGTCACCGTGCGCGGACACGTGGCTGCCGCGTCCCGCTGCGCGGAGTCCGCGGGGCCCGGAGCCCCGACGCGGGAGGCCACCCGCCGGCTCGCAGGTGGCGCAGGTGCGTGCCCCTCCGCCCGCGGGCCTCCGCCCCGTCTGCACCCCGGGGCTGCCCAGGCCCTCGGTGGGGTCGCCTGGCCCTGCTCTGGTCTGGGTTTCCTGCTCCCGCCCGCCCGCGCAGGGCTCTGCTGTCCTGTCCGATGTTTGCGGATGTCGCCGAAGCCCTCTTCCCTCGGCCTCTGTCATCCTCCCTTTCTCTGCTGTAGGTGGTTCTGGACCAACGGACGGGGGAGAGCCCGTAGCTAGCGCTGACAGAAGTGGCCCTGCTGTCATCGGAGGTAACAGGGCTGTGACGACCTGGTGCTCGGCGCTGCTGTCACCGTGTCCGGGAGTCCGAGCTGAGGGGCGAGGTCAATGGCAGGACACGCCTTTGCGGGCGTCCTTCGTGGGCCCCATGTCGGCCTCTGCGGGGCTGAGTGGCGCTGAGTGGGGGGAACCCACGGTTGCACCCAGACGCTCTTTAAAGGATGGTTGCCGAACTACAGAGTAATAAGGGTTTTCATTTGAAAATACCCATTCATCTCTCTCAGGAGATCGTATATACACATGTACGTATGTGACATATTCACCTTGACTTCTTCGATCCAAAATAGCCACGACCTCTCAGTCCATTCGCCCAAAACTTTTATAATATTAAAAGTAAAGCTTTAGGTGAGTTTAGAACCACCTAAACCATGCAAATTGTCATTTTCATAAACATTAAGACAGAAAACCTAAAGATTTTTCTAGACATAAATATACGGAACTGTTTCCTGGTGTCAGTCTTATCTTAGATTTACATATATTTATTTGTATTTCTAACTGTAACTACTCACATATATTTGTATTATATATACACGTTCAGTGTCACATGTGTTCTGGATATAACAGCTCTTTAAAGCAAAGCCCTATAGATAAACTACATATGTATTTAAATATATATTCACATATAATGTATATTTATATTTTCTATGTACTTACATATATTTGAAGAGGTACAAGTAGTTCCATCTTAAAAATCTCCCACTATATTCTCTGAAACAGAATTTATTTAGGCTTGCTTTAAAAAATGAATATTCAAGTCTCCTCCTTATGATTCAGGGAACGCTTACATTTATTTACTTAGACTACTGGAATGTGTCCGTTGCAAACTCTGCGGGCTAGGAGGGAGCGAGCTGCTCCCCGTCCCATGGCTATTCCAGATAAGGGAGGTCGTCCTCAAGCTGGGGGATGCAAGTGGGTGTCCACTTTTCAGGCAGACCAGACTTGATCTGCCCATTGGGTTTCTGTTCATCAAGATGCCAGTTTTCTCCAGACTATTAGGAAGGTACTCAGACATTTTCAAGTGCTGACCAAATCTATGTAAGAATGTGAACTTGCCCATTCCTATCGTAACCACTTCTGTTTTTCTAATGAATGAGGTATATGATCTCCTGATTTCACAACTCCAGGAACAAAGAAACATATGTGTTATTTATAATGTACACCTAACAGGAATACTTTTGTGTTAAAATATAAATCAAATCTTAATCCTGAACTGTTCTCATTTATTTTGAATGAGAAGACTTCAGTATAAAGCAAAAAGCTGATTTAAGATAAATTGACTTAAATGTGATTCATGTTTTTGAAAGAGGAATCAAAGTCCAGACATGCAAAATGTCATGGTTGGTGCCGTGTTTAGAGAGAGCAACGATGGTGGTCAGGTTGGTGCTAGAACAGAAGGTGTGGTCTTTGGAGCTGTATCGCCTTCGGTTAAATATCACTGGCAGGTTGTACAAAGTAAGTCAGTTGCACCAATATTATTCCCCTGAGAAATCCTGCTTGGCTCCTGATAGACAGGAGGGAGAATCAGAGCACATGGGGTATTAGGGAGGTAACAACTCAGGTCACAGGCCCCTGCAACTCACTTGGCTTTGCCTTTGATCTGTGCGGGGGCTGTGCGCTGCGTGTTGGTCAGCTGCCAAGTATATTGAGCTGCCGTGGAGAGTCCTGGGTGGAATCCTCCGCCCTGTGTCCGAATGACCACAGACCGCACCACATGTGATGTACCCAGTCTGGTTAAAGCACAGCCCCGGCAGGTAGATTTCTCCATGTGCTGCGCTCCATCACCTCTTCTCTTTCAAACAAAGGGAACAATACAGGAAGGGGAATTAACCTGAATCATGCTCACACCTGGTACACCGGAGATCATGGAGCGTTTCTTGCCAAGGGATCCATCGTGTCGATGGACAGGCAGAGAAGGACACAGATGTGTAGATGGATGGAGAGGCGGACAGACCTAAGTGCTTGTCACAAGCACATTCACACTGGGATTGTCGAAAGGAAGGTTATGGGAGGCAGCGGATGCATTAGTGACATCATCTCGGTCTCTTCAGAGAGCGGATGAAGACAGAGGTTGCTCTAGGGCCCTACCAGGTCTCACAGAACAAACAAGCTAGTACTCAGTTACATACATAATAACATCCTGGGTGTTTGAGGGTATCGGTGACAGTGACTGGATAATCAAGTGGCCTGATCACGGTTACTAAGTTCCTGTCCCTTGGATACAGAATTGGATACAATGTAGCTCTTCAAAGCGAAGCCTGTAACAAAACTTAAGAGTAATTAAAGCGACAACGGTTTGTTGTCAGGTGAGGTGCAGGGTTTAGTGAACGTGATGACTGTTCTACTTGTTAGTTTTAAGAACCTTTCCAGAGATTCTGAGCACCTGCTCAGGAATCCCTGTGACCAGAGGCACCCACAGAGCTGCGAGTCTGTTGGGCTCCGTTATGCTCTTTATCTCTGTCCCAGAGCATAGTGAAGAATCTTCATTTAACAACACGAATTTGGATTCACGTAACTAAACAGTAATGCATTTTCTAACACTTGCTAATTGGAATATCAATGCCTGTGTCAGTCATCTTAAAAGTGTTTGACTGATGAATGCTGTTCTGGAACCTCCCTGTTTGGGTTTTTGGGATTAACACTCATTCTTTAATGACTATGGCAGCTTGAGCAAACCCCTCTAGGCCTCATCTGACCATCCCAACACGGGCAGCCCTTGAAAAAAATCAGAGGGACTTTTAAAACAATACTGGTGTCCAAGCCTCCCACTGAAGATTCTGAGCTATCGTCTGCCGTGCAGCCAAAGTTGAGAAGCACTGAAACAGCTAACACTTCAGTACTTAAAGTATTACCAGCAAAAGATGTCGAATAATCTACTTTCCCTGTCACTGAACATTGTCTCTCTTTCTACAAATTTTTAATACAGTGGTATATCGGTTATCTACTGCTGCCTGACAGATCACCACCCATGTAGAGCTTAACACAACTCCTTTTTAGGATGTCTGGGTTTCTGTGGGTCAGGAGTCTGGGCAGAGCTTAGCTGGGTCCTCTGCTCAGTGTCACAGAAGCCTGCAATGAAGGTGTCAGCCAGCGTTGAGGTCTCATCTGGAGATTCCTCTGGGGAAGGATCCACTTCCTCCTCCGCATGGGTGTTGACAGCATCCAGAGTCTTGTAGCTGTAGGACTGAGAGCTTCTCAATTGTTGATGGCTGCCCTTAGCACCTAGAGGTTGCCTGTAGTTCCATGCCATGTAGGGATTCCCATATGGACTCCCACCATGACTGCCTGCCCCCTTACGGCCAGCAGGAAGAGGGATGGTCCCGTAAGACAGGTCCTACCATCTCACATAGCATAATCACGCAACCAAGGTACAGCACATCACCTCTGTTGTTTTCATTGGTTAAAAAGAAGCCACAGACCCTACACACAAGCACCTGAAGGGGATCATGCACAAGGCATGGCCCCCAGCAGCAGAGATCACATAAGACTCTTCTAGCCTCATAGAAGGAACTGGTGTACTCACCACAGAACTGTAAATCACCAGAACGTCAGCAGCAGATCTTTTTAATGTACTTGTACATAAGCATTTAATTACTCTATGACAAGTCTAATACACTCCATCCTTTTAAAATAATGAAAACGTGCTCGCTTGTTAGCATGAAGTGGGGGCATGACCTAGAGGCCACGCTGTGGTTCTGAATTTTAACAGGCAGGCACCAACTGAAAGCCAGGCCAATAGATCTTTAGCCTAAAGGTGTAAAACTGCTGTATCCAAAGGACGTGTGGACTTAGAAGTAAACTCAGCGTTCCAGTAGGCCAGTGCCCACTTTCCTGACCATGTGTGTGTGATGGACGTGAGCTTGCTATCGGCTGCGTCGGTCCTGCATGTTCCGGGTCTGTGTTCTGACTGCACCTCCCCCTTCTCCCACCAGGTGTGATAGCGGTGGTGGTGTTTGTCTTGCTCTGTCTCACCGCCGTAGCCGCACGCATTTATCAGCAGAGATGGCTGTACCAAAAAAACGAGTCAACTGTTCCCCCGGCTGGAGCCAGCGCTGAGACGGCTCTGAAGAGTGAGGCCAACGTGCAAAGCTCAGTCACTGAGAGCCAGAGAGAGTACTTCTTCTGAAGGGCAGCGGCGGCTCACTTCGGGCTCAGGTGACCGGACTTTCTGGCTAAGCAGGGGGCTCCCAGTGGATGAAGCACCTCCCCCCACCCCCCGGACAGGTGGCCGTCCTGCAGGGCCACCAGCTTGCTCGCCTGCGGTCCTGGGAGGCTCTCCTCTGTGCTGCTTCGACCCGTGTGTGTAGAAGGACTCGGCTGTGCCCATTAACCCCGTGCAGCGGTGCCTGACTGTCCAGCCCCATCATGGAAAATTCACACGTGCTTTGCATAATGACTTTGGGTTTGAAGTGAGAACAAGGATGTGAGCTGTGGTCCTGCTCTCTTAAAAATGAGATCCGGAAGTTCATAAAAGTCAAAGTTGGACCCTAGTGTTGTGTGTTTCGTGGAAATCCGTGTTTTGCCTCCTTTATCGATCACCTGCGGACGCTTCTAAGCTGGGAAGTGCTTCTCCGACGGTCTTGGAGTGCGTTTCTATCTCCGTGTGAACCAGAGCCCACGGGCTGAAAGTGCACTAGCGACCTAGAAAAAAAACTTTTCTTTTTTTGGCCGATTGTTTTTATGATCTGTCTCTTTTAAGTCAGTTTGCATACATTTTTGGTGATGAAATGAATATGGAATGTCAGCTGTGAAATTGTAGTATTCTGTTCATGTAGGGAACAGAAAAATTCATAGGTAGCAAAGCACGTAAAGCATTCTAGTCTGCGCTACTTTGCTTTTTTTTCTTTGTAATTCGCCATTTTAATCTTTGTAAATTATGATAAAGATCAGCTGACGATCTCCCCAAAATGTATATTTTCTAACTGAAGTAGTGCCCAGGTCTAGACTCTGTCCTTAACACTGCAAATGTATCCTTCCTCCCTTTCATCAGAACGAACTTAACCCTAAATTTGTTTCTTTCAAATGTGGGGTGCTATGGTCACGATTCTTTGCAGTCTTGTGGCTCTCTTGTTCTGAAGGTTGTCACAACAACTGTCTTTTCATTTACTTGGGAAAAGTCCCGTTTTGAGCAAAGCTCTCCATTTCTTTTTTCTAAATTCCGAGTGATCTAGGCAAGCCATCCCCTGAACCACCATCTCAGCTAGTCACTGGAATGTCAGGGGAAGGGTGCTGATGCCAGGGGAAATGCAGGTTGTAGGATCTGAACCCAATCTGTCATTCTGGTCAGGAATCTAGGATCTCGGAGTCAGAGTCATCCATCAGAGCACCCAGAATCAACCAGTTCATTTCATATTCGGGGATATTTGCATACTCAGGGCGCAAAGAATTTGTATTAACCACAGGAATTGTTCCAGGAACGACTTTTGTGGTAGGGGTCGTAGGATAATTGCATGGAGCCGACCATTTGAACTCACTAGCCATTTCTAAGTGAAATGTGCGATGGTCTTGATAAGCCACTTGCCACATGCCTGCTAGGAATCACATTGCTTCCTTTGACCACAACAGTACCACCCAGAACTCCATACACTGAGCCTTGCTATGACCTTCGAGTGTATGCCTATTTTTCTGTGATTTTTTTAAACAATAGAAAAAGATATCCTCTGTACTAAGTCTTTTCTCAAAAACAAAAACAAAAACCCTTTTTTCTTATGGTTTCATATTAGTTTTCTATGAGGTTTAACAAGTCACCACAATATATATTCTCATAGTTTCTGTGGATCAGGAGCTGGGCATGGGTTTACCCTGTTTTCTGCAAGGCTGCTTTGAGGCATCAGCCAGGAGACTCAGTTGGGGAAGTCCTCGGTCTTACGGTTATGGGCAGCATTCCGTTCCTTACTGCTGGGAGATTCCGGGAAGCCTGCTTCTGCTCGAGACCAGCGAGAGAGAGAGAGAGAGAAAGAGAGAGAGACGGAGACTCTAGAGCAAGTGTGCTAACAAGAGGGAGTTTTATACACTGTAATGTGATGATGGGAGTGACGGCCCATCCCCTCTGCCAAATTCAGTGGGTTAGAAGCAAGTCCTAGGTCCTGCCCACACTGAAGAGGAGGGGATCACAGAAGGACTCGACCCAGCAGGCTGAGATCATGGGAGTCACATGAAGGTTAATCTACCACAGTACTATAGTGAAGTTTTTTTAAGTGAAGGATGAAGGATTTTCAGGATCTCAATAGAATGATATACGAAGAACCTACTTTGGTGAATGACACATACCCCCCCCCCCAAAGGCTTATGCAGAGTGGAGAAGGGTTCAGCACAAAAACGATAGGTTCTAGTTAATGCACAGCTGACTGTTAACACCCTGAAATCACTACAACTTTAACAAATGATCATAGTAAGTTCCGGAAATGTTCCTCACTTTGGTAGCTGGCATTTTGCAGATTTATAGATAGTGAAATTCATTGTATTCTGCTCTCTTTTTAAAAGAGAAAACAAAATATTTGTACCAAACTGCAGTGACGTATCACCCACTTTACTGATTTGTAAATTTTACCTGCTTATTTGTTAATGAAATAACCTTTTTGAATTAAATTAGGAAAATATTTTTAAGAGAAATCGAATGAAATTTGAATTATGAAATTTTTCCCCTAAAACATTAAAAGTTGTGCAATTGCATATGTTCTGTTGTGGTGCGTGTGTTATTTTATCTCTGCTCTGTATAGAGAATACTATGCTCTGTTAATATGATTTGTGATGGTGTTTAAACTGTTAAACACAAAGTAAAACATGAAGTGCCTAGTATTTACTGATTCCTACGACTTAAAGTACCTATGAATGTAGGTATTTATACCTTTGCCAGAGAACAGTAATTTAACATTCAGAAAGTTATTTGTTGAATGTTTACTCTGTACTCAAAACAGGTCACACAAGATTTCCCCCCGGAGCTGGGCTTCTAGGGCACTACAAAGGTACAAACCCCAGCTTGCAAATAACATCTTTCTATGAAATAAATGCTCAAGGATAATAATTCCCCAAGTTTTATTTCCAAGTAGTAAAGGAAAATAGTACATAATTAACCCTTACTATTGGGACTAGAACTTCAGAACCCCTGCCTACTCCATGATGAAGTAAAGCCCCTTCACTGCCACCCAGCATTATGTAGCCATAGAGAAATGCACGTTGGGGCCTTACATGCATCTAGAATAATCAGCACTTCGGGAATTTTTGTTTGTTTGTTTTCTTTCCTCACAGAACATCTGGTGGATAATTGCTTTCCGTGGATTTTTAAAGAATAAAATATAAAGTTCATGATTCTTGCCCTGAAGGAGGACAAACACGATGGATGTATTTTCCTGTATAGGCATAAACTGACGGTGACGAGTGACTGGGATTTGGAATAGTCTTGCCACACGGGGGTGGGGGGGCGTGGACCGTCTTCCCACACGGGCCGTGGACCCGCAGCGAATGCGCACGTCCATCGGGTTGTTCAGTGCACGTAACTCACACGAAGGCGTCCCTGGTGCTCTCCGTGGTCCTGGCGGCCTCCTTCCGCGCCAGCCTGGCTCGTCGGGCGGGGCAACATGGAAGGAAGAATTGGGAAGATAGTGATGAACGCGAAGCGGCCTGCGTTCCAAACGAGGAAATGGACGTGGTGCAAATGCGTGTCCACGGCTCCCGTGGAGACCATGGGCTCGTTTTCAAGCTCTGGGGCATCGGCAGATTCTGTACACATTGAAAATACTACAGCTGAACAAAAATGTGACTAGTGCTGGATCCTCCGGCTACTTCAACCCACATGCGAGTATTACGACGTTTTAGGGGACGGACGTACTCATAAGCCCTGGCCCAACCCTTGGGAGGGCTTCGCGCGGCGCCCACAGTGAGTCTGTTACTTTACTGCTTCTGCTGAGTCAGCGGAGGCTTCGGGGGTCTCACACACACAAAGTAAACTGAAGTGGGAATGAAAGTGGGTATTTGGGTATCTTTTTTCAATATAAACAGTTGCCTCCGATAGTTCAGGCCCCATGGGAAAGATTCATGAACGGAAAGTAACTCATTAATTACCATCTCGCATCCAAGCTAACGATGTGGGAGCCACTTTATCCACGGTTACAGGGGAGTAACAGCAGCCGCAGATAGGGCCGTCCAGGTCACGGGACGTTCACAGTCACAGGAGCTGGAGCCAGCCGGGCCAGGCCCCGATTTCCAGCCTCATCTGGGGCTGCACACAGGGGTCAGATTTAGGGAGAAGGACCCTGACCTTGGGTTTCTTAGCTGCAGGATTACAGAAACACCTCCCTACCCTTGTTATATGCAAATGCAGGGATTCAACCCAGAATCCTATACTCAGGAGAAGCTTTGTGAAAAGGGAGTGTGAAGGGAAGACACTTTGGATAACAAAAAGTGAGTACATCTGCACGTGGAGATCTTCATTAATGACATTTTAAAGCAACATGACTCAGTAGAAATTTCTACGAGGATAGAAAATTAGCCACCAGCCACATGTGGTTATCAATAAGCATGTAAAATGTGGCGACTCTGACTGGGGAACCCCGTGTTAATGTTAATGTTAATCACCTTAAATTTGGGGCGTCCAGGTAGCTCAGTGGGTTAAGCCTCTGCCTTCGGCTCGGGTCGGGTCATGATCTCAGGGTCCTGGGATCGAGCCCCGCATCAGGCTCTCTGCTCGGCGGGGAGCCTGCTTCCTCCTCTCTCTCTGCCTGCCTCTCTGCCTACTTGTGATCTCTGTCTGTCAAATAAATAAATAAAATCTTTGAAAAAATCACCTTAATTTTAAATAACCACATGTGACTAACGGCTACTATGTGGGTCAACAGGGGTCAAAGGATGTGTCCTGGGCACCAAAAAAGCAATTGTAGAGACAGCAAGGTCTGAGATGCAGGAAGGAACGAAGGGCACAGAGTTAAATATGTGGATAAACTGCAAGAAAATTGTTCAAAATAATAATACTGATACCTTTGTAGGATTTTGAAAAAGAATTAACATGTGGATAAGCTGGTGAATCTGGAAACTGTACTATTAACGACACGGTAATTGCATATGGCTCCACTTCATCTGTTCTAGGTTCTTACGCTGGTAGCAAGAGTCCAGGTAGGGGCGTAACTGAAAAAGAGAGATTCCGCTCGAAGAGGACCAGCAGTGAACCAAAAGGGCACGCGAGGCAGGGGAGATTATCTCGGGGGTTCTGGGCTGAGCTCAGACAGCTGGCGAGTGACCCCTCTGATGACCCAGCAGTCCTTCCCTCCACAGGGTTCAGAGAGGCCTTGGAAGGCTCTCCTCTGTGTCTGTTTCTTCCTCACAACCTCAGCAGTGGGTTGTGTGGAGTGTATTGGACTGGGTGGCCCTTTCCTCTCTGGGGGAAGCGTCCCAGCCAGGACCCCAGACATCAGTAGTCAAAACTCCTCTCACAAAGTCCAAGTCCTGGTGGACTCAAGTTCTACCCTCACTCAAGGAGTAAGTACTTCCAATGTAATGCCACATATTCAGGGTGAAAAACAAACAGACAAACAAACAAACGAACAAAGAAAAGGCATATTCTTGATAATAAAGCCAGACAAAGGTAATAAAAAGACGGGGTTCGAAGATTGCTGGTCCAAGGCTGTACACCAAGAACAGCTGTGGAATCCTGTCAAATGCCTTTTCTGCACCAGCCAGGGTGGCCGTGTGGTTTTGACTTTCTTTCTGTGAGTGTGGTGAGTTACCCTGATTGATTTTCGTGTGTCAGATGACGCTTCTATTCCGGGAACGAACCCCACTTGGTTGTGGTGTATAATCCCTTTAATATGCTGTTGGATTCAGTTTGCTTGTATTTGCTGGGGCCTTTTATACCAATATTGATCAGAGATACTGGGCTGTAATTTTCTTTTCTTGCAGTTTCTTTGTCTCGCTTTGGTCTAAAGGTGATACTGACCTCCGTAGGATGAGCTTCAAAGTGGTCCCTCCTTTTCAATTTTTTGGAAGGTTTTCAAGAAAATTGGTGTTAATTCTTCTTTAATTGTTTAGTAGAATTCTTCAGTGAAGCCATCTGGTCCTGGGCTTTTCCTTGTGGGAAGGTTTTTCATCACAGATTCAATCTCCTTAATAGTTATTGGTCTGTCCAGATTTTCCAGTTCATGATTCAGCCCTGGTAGGTCGTGAGTTTCCAGGAATTTTTCCATTTCTTTTCATTACCCAATTTGTGGGCATACCATTTTTCAAAGCATGCTCTTATAACCCTTTTTACTTCTGTGGCACTGGTTATAATGTTCCCTTTTTCTTTTTCTTTTCTGATTTTATTTATTTGAGTGTCCTGGGTTTTTTTTTTTTCCTTACTTAACCTAGCTAAGGATTTGTCAGATTTGTTGATCTTTTCAAAAACAACCCTTAGTTTTATTGAAGAACCCTGTCATTTGGTACAATGGGGATGTACCTTGAGGACATTATCCTAAGTGGTATAAGCCAGTCACAAAAAATAAAAATACTGTGTGATTCCATTTATATGAGGAACCTAGAGTGACCACATTTGTAGAAACAGATACTAGGGATTATGGTTACCATGAGATGGGGGGAAGGGGAATTATTTAGTGAGTATAGAGTTTCAGTTTGCAGGATGGAAACGTTCTGGAGATCCGTTGCATGACAAGGTGAGTATCCTTAACACTACTGATCTGAATAGTACCCTTAAAAGTGGTTACAGTAGAAAATTTTATGTAGTGTGCTGTTTTTTATTACAATTAACACACACACACACCCCTAACAAAATCCTGCTTTCTCTCTAACCAAAGGAACAGGGAAGGGACAGTCCTTCAGGGAAGAAAACTTTAGGGTAACTGTTCTACTCTCGATCACACCACAGATACCCATAGTCCCACTCTCAACATGCCAACAGGGTCAGGTGCAGATCCTAGACTTCTTCCCTCGTGAGGCTATCACAAACTGTCCCAACACATGCTCATGACCAGGGTAGTGTCGAAGAAGTTCTACTGAACGGTCAGGACTTCCATCTCCCAAAGTCCTATTGCAGAAAACACAGGGGAGGCTGTATTCCCTCCTCCACCAAGCAGCAGCAAGGTCCCCTCACAGGGACACTGTGGAAGGAGGCCTGGTGGATGGCCAGGGTTTCCCCTAGGTGCCCAGGGAAATCCAACAAGGCCAACCCTCTTCCTAGGCTTGTTGTTGGAGGCCACGGGGGGAGAGTCACAGGACACCACCACCTATCCCAGCTGGGGAAGTATCACACAGGCCCCAGTGTGTGGCCACACCCCCCACCCCTGCCTAAAAGTAATGAGGACCCCCTCATGGGATGGGGGCTAAAGGGTGCCAAATAGGGAACGTGCCCTTCTGCCCCCACCTGGCAGATGTAAGCTGGCATTCCCCACTTCCTCTACTGATGAGTGTCAAAGTAAGCCAGCTCACACAGTGGCTTTAAATAAGATCCAGAGTCTGACAACATAATGCCCAAGATGTCCAGGCTTCAGAAGAAAACCATTCGTCATGCTGAGAACTAGGGGAGATCTCTGAATGGGGAAAGGTGGTCGAAGGATGTGAAGACTGAGGTGACAGCGCCGTTAGAATTATCCAACAGAGATGTTAAGTCAGCTAGCATACGAGAACTTCAACAAGCCATTATGAGCCCCCTTGAAACAAAATAGAAAATAGTTAGGTCTCATAGTTCAATCTTGGCAGAGGAATAGACCACTTATAGAAGAACAGGTGAGACACTTGGAAGTGCAGAATATAACAACCAAAATAAAAAGCTCAGGGGGTGGCACAGTAACAGAGGGGAGAGTGAATGAATAGGAAGATAGAAAAATAGAAATTAGCCAGTTTGGACAAGAGACTAGGAGCAGTCTGAAAAAAATGCATGGAGCCTCAGGACCCCATGGGACTGTAGCAGAAGCTCCACTCTATGTGCCCTTGGAGCCTTGGGATGAGGGAAGGACATTGGGCTGAAAAAGTATTCAAAGAAATACCAGCCTCGTAGCAGCATAGACGGACTTGGACGGTATCATGCAAAGTAACACGCTAAGTCAGCCGGAGAAAGACAAAGGCCATGTGGTTCCATTTACACGTGGAATCTAGAAAACAAAACAAATGAATCAACAAAGAAACAAAAAGCAGAATCAGTCCTATAAATACAGAGAACAAACTCATGGTGGCCAGAGCGGAGGGGTGGGGGTTGGGCAAAAAGGGGATCAAGAGGTACAAACCTCCAGTTAGAAAGTGAAGAATTCGTGGGGGTGGGAAGTGCAGCGCAGGGAGTATAGTTGGTAATTTCGTAATGACCGTACGGTGACAGACGGTGAGGCCGTCCTCATGGTGAGCACCTTGTAGTGCATGCAACTGTCAGATCACTCTGTTGTGCCCCCGAGACCAACACAATTCTATGTGTCAACTGCACTTCAGCAAGGAAAAAGAAACAGTGGCTTGTAGAAAACTTTCAAAATTTGGCAAAAGACATAAGCTTGTAAAGACAAGATTGCCAGCAAAACCCAAAGAATTCTAACCCACCACACGTTGTCATCAATGTCCCACAAACAGAAGACACAATGTCTGGAAAGCCTCAAGAGGGAACCATCACCTCCCCTCAGGGCAACACCACTTCAAATGCAGGGTGAGGGGTTCCAACAACAACCACGGGGTCCAGAAGGAAGTCACGTAATATTGCTCAGGTACTGGAAGAAAAGACTTGTCCACTCAGAATTCTCTGTCTACCCAGAACGTTCTTCAGGAGTGAAGGGGAAATCAGGACATTTTCAGATGGAGAAAGCAGGACTGTCTGTCAGAGCAGAACTAGCCTAAAGGAACGGCAGAAGAAAGTGCTCTATACAGAGAGGATGACAAAAGAAGAAACCTTGAAACACCAGGACAGAAAAAAAGGACACAGTAGACAGAAATGTGGGCAGATCAAGGGATTTTTGTTCTCCCCTTGAACTATTTAAATTACATTGGACAGTGAAAGTAAAAATCTCAACACGGTGTGATGAATTTCCAAAAGCGTGACTAGGAAATGTCTGAGACAACTATAACCAGGAAGGGTAAAGGGACCTCATTTGAACAGCAGACCCCGGTCATGTATGTGTGTATAATGCAGCACGTAGAGCGGCCACTAGAAAGCTATGCAGGAGATACTCTCCAAAACACTAGAGATAAATCAACATGGGATTCCAGAAGAATGCTCAAGAAACCCACAGGAAGGCAGGAGAAAGGATTAAAAAAAAAAACAAACTAAAATCACAGAGAAGAAACAGGACACAAAAATTAAATGATGGACTTAAGCCCTAACAAAAGGGATCATTTTTATATAACTGGTCACAATAAACCAATGAAAATACCAAACGCCAAAAAGACAGGCAGAATGGAATGAAAATCTAGACTCAGAAACATGTTGTCTATAAGAAATCCGTCTTAAATATAATAACAGAGGCAGGTTGAAAGGAAAAGGATGAAGAATGTTGCACCATGCACATACTCATCAGAAGGAAGCAGTCCGTTACCAGACTGCCCTCATGATGCCAGGAGGCTAGTGCCTCTCAGAGGACTTGACTCTTCGAACCCTCCCTGTCCGACCCGTGTATGTTTCTTCCTTTGCTCCTTCTGATTTACCCTTTTGCTATATTAAAACTGGAAGCAGAGCACTTTCCTGAGTTCTGTGGGTCATTCCAGCAGAGTGACCAGACCTGAATGTGTCTGTAGGGACACACAAGCTCGTAGCCACTCTGAAGTGAACCGGGTCTCAGAGATTTCCAGACTCGGGCTGGTGTCTGCAGTCTTGGGCAGACAGGGCAGTCTAGAGGACTGTGCCTGTGGCCTCCAGTTTTGTGGCCCCTGGGTAAGCTGAATGAGAGCCCATTGGACGGATGCAGGATTCGTGTATCCATTTACCCGCCTATGAACATTGAGGAGCTTCCACTCTCTGGCTGTTGGGAATGGAGCTGCTGGGAACACTGGTGCACAGACACCACACCAGAGTGTGTGGACGTAGGTTTTCAGTGGGCTTGGGTGTACACCTGGGAGTGCGTTTGTAGGGTTCCATGCTAAGTCTGTGCTCAACTTTCTAAGAAACTGCCCGTCATTGCCTAAGCCAAGTCCACGAAGATTTACTCCTGTGTTTTTTCTGGAAGGCTACACTCTCAGTTGCTGCGCGTCACTCTGTGTCCCACTCTCAGTGGGTCTCTGCGCACGGCGTGAGGGGGGATGGGCTGCACTCTTCCGCACGGGGATGTTCAGTTCTCCCGGCACCGCTTGTTAAGGAAACTGTTCTTTCCTCATTAAGTGGTCTTGGCACTCCTGTCAAAAATTGACTGATAAATGTGAGTGTTTCTCTCTGAATTCCCAGTTCTGTGCCCTTGGTCTGTGTGTCTGTCCCTACCTACCTTCTACATTCTCGTGGTCACTGTACTTTTGTAGCTGGTTTTGAGATTGGGAAATACAAGAACTTAAATTTTCCCTTTTTTTTTTTCAAGATTAATTCTTCCTTTCTGGGCCATTTGCATTTCATGTGAATTTTGGGATCATCCTTGTCTATTTATGCACAAAAGGCAGCTGGGATTTCGCTAGGTGTGCAGTGAAGCCGCAGCCCCATTTGAGAGACAGCCACCTTGATAATACTGCCTTCCAGTCCACGAGCAGGGGATGCCTTTCCACTTACTGACACCTTCTTTAACTTCTTCCAACACGGTTTCATAGTTTGTGGTGTACAAGTATCGCACCGCTTTTGTTAAAATTATTCCTAGGTATCTTATTATCAATTATGCTATTTGGAATGTAACTGTTTCCTTAATTTCATGTTGGATTGTTTGTGGGTGACGCATTTTGTCAAATTCTTTTTATGCATTTATTGAGGTTATCATGTTTCTTCTGTTTTTTTTTTCCTTCTATCAATCTGGTGTATGACATTAATTGACATTCAATATGAGGCCAGCCTTGTTAAATGTTAACACGTCCGGCCAACTTTGCATTGTTCCATTGAGCAGGGTGTGGGATGAGGGGGTGTGCGAGGAGGCGGGGGTTAGAACATTCCAGATGCCGCTGTCTCACCAAGGGTCAGTGGCTTCTGTCGGACACACGGCTGTTGGTTTGCTCTGTGGCTGGGTTCATTTCCAGAATTCAAAACTAGTTACTTTGAATTGTTTGCTTGGCATTTTGTTGTTTTGTTTTCCTGGAAGACCAGCTTGCTGAGGTCCTCGCTCTGTTGTTGAAGAAACTGCCCCTCAGTGTGTTTTGGGGTCAGACGAGATTATTGACCCTCCTATGATGTTCCAGAAATCGCCCTGGTTCTCTCAGTTTCTAACTTTTTGTGATGTCCACGGAAGTGCTCTGCTAACTAACTTTGAGAAGACTGGCATTTTCCTAATTAATAGGGAAAAAACACATTTCCTCTCTTAGGTTTAATTTCTCCACGTTTTGGCCCCGCTGTTTCATGTCAGCTAACATCTGATTCAGCACAAATTACCCAGGAAGAGCTACTGGAGATTGTCTCTATTGATGATTCAGTTGCTCTTCAAAGGTTCTCTGGAGGTGGGTGAGCTGACCCTGTGCATTAGTATTCATTATTTTACACCCTCAAGCACGTATCTTAATAATTTGCATTTAGTGGAAGTTGAATTCATATAGAGCTATACATAGAAACAGAAATAAGCAATTATAACTTGCCGTTGGCAGACGAAGCAGATTCTTAGGGGCTAAGCCAAGTGTGTAGACAGTGGCCGTGCTTGGCATTCAAGGCATCACAGCGGGCATGACTTTAAAAAATAGCAATTCTGTGCATCCATAAATATATTGGCCTTTGAATTGTTTGCTTGGCATTTTGTTGTTTTGTTGGTTTTCTTTTCTCCCCCCTCCCCGCCCCGGAAGAGCGGTTTGCTGAGGTCCTCACTCTGCCATTGAAGAAACAGTGCATCTCAGTGTGTTTGGGGGTCAGACGAGGTTAACGGCCCCGCTGTGAAGACTTCCAGGAGGAGAAACATTCCCGAGATGTGCGGTGTGAGTGTGGCAGAGGATGATCTGGAGGGATTCCTGGGCTCACCAGGTGACTGAGAATTGACTAAAGAGACATGGGACACCCCCACCCCGCCTCCATGATGGCAAATATAGTAGAGCAGGATGAACAGACATGGGGAACCAGAAAGAAGACCGAGAACAAGCCTGAGAACTTCCAACGAACATTTCCATCTTTGTTCATCCACTCGTTTCTGAATACCTGCCATCTTTCTTTTACAAGAGGCCATTGTGCACTGGCCTCCAGAATCATTACCCTGTGGCTGGTTCTCAGAGTCCACACCCCACTGAAGGAGAGAGGGGGATCCTTTCCAGAGCCAATAAGCCACTAGATCTTAGCAACAGACAAAGTGGGGCAGGAACATGGTACTAAGACGCTGCCCATCCATAGTACAAAAAGGTGTCCTGCCCCTTGCTTTGCAAAGTATATCAATTCATGGAGCTTTCAGGGGCAACATGCTGTACTTCCCCCCTTTCTGGCCCAGTGTCTCCCAAACATTGTTAGGGAATTGGCATTTTACATTTGTCTGTAAAATATGGCTCATAATAGCCATTTTCTCTCACAAATCAAATTGTATCCATGTGGCCCTGACCCCAGCCACAGTCAAAGGAATGGCCACTACAACTCTAGACCTCAATATTCTTACTGACTTTGCCTTATCTACATAATGGGTTTCACAGCACTTAAACATAGGCTTGTGTAATCAGTTTCCTGGTCACACGCACTGCTTATTGAGAACAAAGCTTTTCTGTTG
>PISX010030626.1:0-18492 GCA_004024625.1 Mellivora capensis | reverse complement strand
ATGGAAAACCCAAAAGACTCCACCCCCAAACTACTAGAACTCATACAGCAATTCAGTAACGTGGCAGGATACAAAGTCAATGTACAGAAATCAGTGGCTTTCTTATACACTAACAATGAAAATACAGAAAGGGAAATTAGAGAATCAATTCCATTTACTATAGCACCAAGAACCATAAGATACCTGGGAATAAACCTAATGAAAGAGGTAAAGGATCTGTACTCGAGGAACTACAGACCACTCATGAAAGAAATTGAAGAAGACATAAAAAGATGGAAGACCATTCCATGTTCTTGGATCAGAAGAATAAACATTGTTAAGATGTCTATACTACCTAGAGCAATCTATACTTTTAATGCCATTCCCATCAAAATTCCACGGGTATTTTTCAAAGGGCTGGAGCAAATAATCCTAAAATTTGTATGGAATCAGAAGAGACCCCGAATTGCTAAGGAAATGTTGAAAAACAAAAATAAAACTGGTGGCATCTCATTACCTAATTTCCAGCTTTACTACAAAGCTGTGATCACCAAGACAGCATGGTACTGGCATCAAAACAGACATATTGACCAATGGAACAGAGTAGAGAGCCCAGATATGGATCCTCAATTCTATGGTCAAATAATCTTCGACAAAGCAGAAAAAATATCCAGTGGAAAAAGACAGTCTCTTCAATAAATGGTGCTGGGAAAATTGGACAGCTATATGTAGAAGAACGAAACTCGACCATTCTATTACACCATACACAAAGATAACATCTGGGTGTTTCTAAAGCTGTATGAGTGACATAAAATTAGTCTGTTTTTTATTAGTCAGGTTTTTCATTCTCAAGCAGTTGCTTTGGCCCCTCCAGAGGCCCCAGCAAAGCGAAGGGTATTGAAGCTAGAAGTTGGAGTTGCTGTAGGGAGTTGAAGGGCTACGGTGGGAGGGAAGGGTCTGGCAGAGATGGATAGTGGGATAGAAATTGGAGATATTGAGATGGGGTGGGAAGTGGGTGGGCAGATAAGAATTCACTGGAAGTGAAGGGAAGATCAGAGGCAGTAAAAAGGAAAAAAAGAGAAGGGATGAGTGATGGGTGTGAGACGTTATAAACTGTCCAGTTTTGGGGAGTCCCAAAGTTCCAAAAAGTCTAGAACAGTGATGTTTTAAATGGTTCTATAGTGATATTTTACCTCTTCTCAAGATACTGAACTGAATAATGCCTGTTATGGATTATATATTTGTATATCTCCCAAATTCATATGTTGAAGTCCTAACCTCCATTGCAATGATATCTGAAAATAGGGCTTTAGGAGAGAATACAGGTTAGATGAAGTTATGAGGGAGAGAGAGCCCTCCTGATGGGATTAGTGCCTTTCTAAGAAGAGATACCAGAAAGCTTTTCTCTCTGAGAAAAGCCATGTGAATATATAGTAAGAAAGTAGCCATCTGCAAAACAAGATCCCTAGAACACATCATGCCCATACCATGATTTCAGACCTCCAGCTTTAAGAACTGTGAGAAAGTAAATTTCTGTTGTTTAAGCTTGCCAGTCTGTGGTATTTTATTATGACAGTCAGAGCAAACTAAGACAGTGACATGTGGGAAAACATGTAGTCAATGGGAGAAGAGGAGGCAGGAGCCTAATAGAGTGAAAGTTACTCATAAAAATAGATAATTAAATCAGAGATCCAACCTTAACTGAGCTGAGAAAGAGGTTCACTTGATTAATTCCTTCACACAATCCCCGAAGAACCAAGGAAATTCTTCTATGCATTACCGAGTTGAGGAGCTAAGGAAATTCCCTCACACAGTCCCTCACTTGATGAGACAAGGAAAGTCCTAAAGGGCCTCACAGAAGGCAGACAGAATCCTCTGTGCATGAAGGAATCAAAGTTACAACAGACAAATATCCAGAACATGGAGAGTTGAGACTCACCACCTTAGTGAGCTCCCCCCTGAGAAAGGACACAAAAGACCAGAGACGTTGGGATGAATTCAGGTGAAGACAGGAGGTTTTCAGGGTGAGCAGCTTTCCATCTCGGTCCCAACACCCAAAACCTTTTAAATAGAACCAAACTGAGACCTACATAAGGAGAGATTTTATTTGAAACGATGATTGTAATAGGGAGAGGTAGCCTATTGCATTAGGAAGAGCTCTCCAACCATAATATCTATAAGTGCCTCAAAGATCAGGCAAATAGGAATTTTTTAGAGGAGATGTGTGTTGAGCATGTGATGTGATCAGATGTTTGATCAGAGAACTTATTTTCCTATGGTCAGTTGATTCTTGGGAGGATCTTCTGCTGAGGTTGTTGTAAAATTCAATGGTAAAATTCAGAGTCTTGGAAGTAGGAGAGAAACCTAACTAAAGTTTGGTTGTATTGGCAGGTATTTTGTCCAGATTGTTCAATGGGTACAAATAGTTCAGAGAGTCAAGTGTAAGACAGAGGATGAAAACTTGGAAGATCTTTGTCTGCCCTTGAGATAGGTAAACAAGGGGCATTCTTGAGTCTTATTTAAGTCCTATATGAATAAAGGTGGTTCTTTTCAGTAAACCATTTCTCAGAACACAATTGGATGAATGTGTGTGTGCGTGTGTGTGCGCGCTGGGAGTCGGTTCTTAGCTGTTGGTGTTTCCAGGAGGACACCGCCTATGTTAGGATCCACTTTGTCATTTATAAACCAAATGATAGCAATGGAAGTCACTCTGAAAAAAGCCCCAAAGAGTTACTAATTTTACTTAGAAACATAATATCTTATTACCAAGTTTGATTTTATAGCTATAATTGAAGAGGAATGTTAAAACTAGTGTCTTATTTATAGGATCATGAAGTGACTAACAAAGCAATAAAACCATCAGAATCTTAGCAGAAATTATGAATAAATAAAAAAATTTCAAACACTCTAAAATTACTTGAAAGGAAGTGTATTGAATTAAAAGCTGATAGATGTTTCATAGTTTACTTATGAACATTACTGCTTTGCATTTTAATAAAGTAACAGTTAGCCAAGATTAAAATATACTACTGCCTAATTGTTATCTTTGCTTAGAAATACTGGGTGAGTTTGTAGTAGAGAAAGTAGTGAAAATGCTACTTTCCACTGATACCTTAACGGCATATTCCAGAACAGGCTAATGATAAGGAGGACCATTTTAGAGAATAAACTATCAAATTATCTTTTGTTACAACTTGGCAAACACCCAGATATGGCTAACATGACAATTTAAAATATTGAACATAGTAGTGATGGGAAGGAAGAATAAGTTTTTTCAGCTAAATTGATGGAAACATAACTAACTTTTAAAATATTTAATAAAAATATAGAATATTACATTGTGTAAAAATTGTCTCTATAGGTGGGTTCTGAAAAATCAGTTGTGATGTCAGAAGAAGCTTCTGAAGTCCTTATGTAAATTAGAGAGTGAGCTTATGCCAAAATGTAAATTGATACCTTGCTTCCTTCATGGTGAAAGACTTGTTGTGGAGAAAAAAAAAAAGCACCTAGTGACTTAGTAATATTTATTAATTACAAAAGGCTAAAATATTAAAGTTGAAATTCTTAAGCAGTAATACAGAGGCTGATCATAAACAACTAACGTATTCTAGAAATCAAACATTCTTTTCAAAATGTTTGAATTACTGAATGAACATTTAGTATTTCTACAAAATGAAAATCATCTTGGTCTTAATTTTTTAAACTTATAATTTGGACATCTAGTTTAAAAATTGCATATATTCAGCATTTGTAATCTTTTATACTTTTGCACACAAAGGATGAATGCAACATAACTTTCAAAGACAGAGAAGACCAAAGAACAATAACAAAAGTTAGAATTCTGGAAGAACTATTTCAACAGATTCTGTAACATGTTTCTTAATTTAGGAATTTGATAAGAGGATATTAATATTACATATCTGTAAAAATTTATCAATGAAAAACAAGAATTTTACAGAAAATTTTGATTTGAGCTTTCCAACAGAATAAAATTCAAATAGGATATCTATGAATCTACAGTTCTTTAATCATAAAATAATTTAATCATAATTTTACAGAATAGGTTCTTGGAATTTCTACTGATCAGTAATTGAAGATGAACTTTGAAAAGAAACATAATTTCCTTCATTTGAATAAACATTCAGGGGAGGCGCCTTGGTGGTTCAGAGGGTTAAGCCTCTGCCTTCAGCTTGGGGTCATGGTCTCAGGGTCTCGGGATTGAGCCCCGCATTGGTCTTTTTGCTCAGCAGGGAGCCTGCTTCCCCTCTCTCTCTGCCTGCCTCTCTGCCTACTTGTGATCTCTCTCTGGCAAATAAATAAAATTTTAAAAATAAATAATAAATAAATAAATAAACATTCAGAGATTGAAAGGATTTTAATATTCATCTTGAATTCAATTCAACAAACCCCTTGGGGAGTGGCCTCTCTACCCATGTTATTAAAACAAAATATAGACACCATGTTAATATACATTATCCCACGCAAGTACCACTGCCATCAATATTGCCTAGATTAAATAAGCTAACAAGAGAGAAGAAAACTCATTCTTCCTATATTATGTATTAATATACCTGTAATTTATCAAAGTTTTTGGAAAGAAGTTTAACATAGAAAACAGCTATTTTTCTTATAACTCTTCACTAAAGTACAGTTTGAAATGACAAACAGGTAAGAATTTGTCTTTTTATACATTACCACTTTTGAGGGGTCAATGGATCATGTGCATGTTTTTAAATTCTTTTTCCCTAAGGATGGAGAATTTGGCCTTTCATACTTATATCTTAATGTTATTTTTTCTAGCAATTTACTGTTATATTTTACAAATCTCTCTAACCATGACTATTAATTAAAAAATGATAAGAAGGCCTTCATTAAATAGAGCTTTAAAAGCCCTGTTCTAGGGGTGCCTTGGTGGCTCAGTTATTAAGCCTCTGCCTTCGGCTCAGGTCATGATCCCAGTGACCTGGGATTGAGCCCCACATCTCTCCCACTCCCCCTGCTTGTGTTCCTGCTCTTGCTGTCTCTCTCTCGCTGTCAAATAAATGAATAAAGTCTTAAAGAAAAAGCCCTGTTCTAAAGCATTCTCTGATATTCTATTCTAATTCTGCACTGCTGCCCTTTAACCCTCACTCCCATTAACTTCTGTGAATTAAAAGCTAAAATCTAATGTTGTAACTCAGGTTATTTTTGCCTCTTTTAGTGAACTAAAAACTACTTCCAACTTAAATTCACTTCTGATAACTTGCCCATTCCCTTCATTATCGAGGTATGACATGCTTAACCACTTGTTTTCTCTCATAGACAAGCTTCAAAAGGTATGCAGAAGTATACAAGTTTTGAAAGTGACAAGGAATACAGGTTTCATAAAATATACCTAAAAATGTTTATGTTTTCCTTTTTGAAATATTTTCAAGGCTTCAAAATATGGAAGTCATAGTAGTCAAAAAATATCTACTTTCTATTTTATACCGGCATATATGTTTTCGTCAATGCACTCACAAAGGATATGACCAAGGCATCTTGTAGTGTATATAATAAGGGACTATTTAGGATGAATAATGGCCACCCAAAGACATCCACATCTTAATCCTCAGAATCTATAAATATTACTTTTTTTGGTAAAATGGACTTTGCAGATGTGACTGACTTAAGAATCTTGAGATGGCTCCCCATTCTTTAACCTTCTGGATTATCCTGTTGGGTCCTGTGTAATCACAAGAGCCCTTATAAGAGGAGACCAGAGTTACTTACAAAGGAGATATGACTATGGAAGCAAATGAAGGGAGGAAGAAACCATTTGCCAAGAAATTCAGGAAGTCTCTAGAAGCCAGAAAAAAAAACAAGGAAATAAATCATTCTCTAGAGCCTCCAGCAGGAACCAGCCTTGTCAATGCCTTGATTTTATCCCATTCAAAATGATTTCGGAGTTCTGATTTCCAGGACTATAAGATAATGAGTGGATGTTGTTTTTAGCCACTAAGTGAAAGATGAAAAATAGAAAACTGATACGGGCACCCAATATTTGTATGAGAGAGGCAGAGAAGGTTTTCTATATGAAGTTATATTTAATCTGAGGCATAAGAAAAAGCAGAAATTAGCGAGGTATGGAGGAGCAAAAATTTCCCAGAAAGGTACATATAGCACATGAATTTGAGGCAAGAAAGAACATGAAGGATTACCTATTGCAACTATAACAGATTGTAAGTACTTAGTGATTTAAAACAACACAAATTTATCACATAACAGTTCTGGAAGTCAAAAGTCCAAAACCAGTCCCTCTGGGCTAAAAATCAACGTGTTGACAAGGCTGTGTTTTCTGGAGAATTTAGAGGAAAATCTGTTTCTTTGCCTTTTCAACTTCTAGAGGTTTCCTACATCATTTCTTGGCTTGTGGCTGCCTCCTGGCCAGCAACAATATCACCCCAAACTTTTCTCTGACTTCTGTACCTCCCTGTTTTACTTATAAGGACTCTTGTGTTTACACTGGGACCCCTGGGATTATGCAGGATTACCTCCTCATCTCAAAATCCTTAAATAAATCACATTCATAAAGTCCTTTTTACCATGTAGGAAAATATATTCACAGGTTTCAAGGATAAGGATATGGATACTTTATGAATGTGTGTGTATGGTGAGAGTGTTATTCTGCCTACCATAGTGAGTTTAAGAAATGGAAATGATAGTAATGTTTAAAGAACAATCATCAGATGAAAGAGTAGCATGATACAGCCTTAAAAGATAGATAGCAAAGAAGGGCATCTTAAACTACGTTAAAGGTTTCAAATTTTACCCCAAAAGAAATCATTGTAATCTACTGTAGAATACTTAAAACACTTCTGAGAAATTCACTCATTTTTCTTTTCTTTCCTTTTTTTAAAGGATAAAGATAATGTCGGTCTCCATGTGAGGAACTGACAGGGAGTAAGTCAATAGGAGGTCAGTGCAGAGATGGTCAGAAGGAGAAATGGTGGGACCAAGGTGGTGGAACAAAGCTGAAAATAAATGGATAGATTTAAGAAAATTTTCTGATGAAAAATGAAAAGGACTGATAGATGATCAAGCAAGCTTGGGTATCCTGATTTCTCTAAAACCCTGGCATACATGAAGGCCATGTAAACCATTAACTAAGAGGAGAAACTAGATAAAGGGCATATTAGGAATGAAGAATTCTTGGATTTAATTAAAGATATATGATATTTTGGTATCACAGATCCCTTCAGGTAAAGATCATTGTTTTCATAGTTTAAGAACACAGGTAGGAGGACTAGACTGGGGATGACATATTTGTGATTCCTAGACATCATCACATCATAGTTCAAAATAATGGAGTAGAGGATATTGCTCAACATCGACTAGGCAAAGAATTGAAGAATTCCAATATTTAATGCATTAGGTGATAAAATACTGTTTTAGGAAAAGGTGGAAGGAAGCCTGGAGACTGATATGCCATGGGAATCAAGAGATGACTATGTTGTAAAAATGATGTTTTCAGCTATGGTGAAAGTTGCTAAGAGCTTAATGAATAAAGACCAAAGAAGTTCACTGGATTTTGTTAACGTCAAATTTCTTAGCAAACTTAAAAAAAAAAAAAATTGTAATTTCTATGGAGTTAATCAGGGAAAACGCCATATTTTAGTGGACTGAGGAAGTGAAATCCCCAATTATTGACAACTCTGCTCTAAAGTATGATCGTGAAGAGGAATAAAGAGATGGTGAAGTTAATTGGAATTTGGAGTGTAGTGTGGGGACTTATTATCTTTTTTTTTAATGATAGAAGAAACTAAATCATGTTTCAATGCAGATGCAAAGTGCTGTATAGAGAGTCAGAAGTGAAGAAAGTCACAATAGTTTAATATTCTTAAGACCTTGGTCTCATAGATGCTTCCCAGCTTCAAGGAGAGATTTTGACCAAGGATAATACAGGATTTAACAACTTTTGAAATTTTCTCATTTTAAAGGCCTATTTCTTGTCTAATCTACAACCAAGTCAAGATGTTATATCTACTTTCTTTTGAAAATAATTTTTGTGATTGTTTTTTATTTTAAAAAGGCACTCTTTTTCTTTTAGTTTTTAATTCATGTTGTTATGTCTTGATTGCATGATTACATTTGTGCTTTGACTGCATTTTATTTTTTTACCTCTTTTTTTCATTTTATTTTATTTTATTTCTTTTCAGTGTTCCAAAATTCATTGTTTATGCACCACAGCCAGTGCTCCATGCAATATGTGCCTCCTTAATACCCACCACCAGGATCACCCCACCCCAACCCCCCAAATCCTCAGTTTGTTACTCAGAGTCCATAGTCTCTCATGGTTGTCTCCCCCTCTGATTTCCCCCATATCACTTCTTTCCATCTCCCAATGTCCTCCATATTATTCCTTCTGCTCTACAAGTAAGTGAAACCATATGATACTTGACTCTCTCTGCTTGACTTATTTCATTCAGCATAATCTCTTCCAATCCCATCCATGTTGATATAAGATGGATGTTCATCCTTTCTGATGGAGGCATAATCCTTCATTGCATATATGGACTGTATCTTTATCCATTCATCTGTTGAAGGGCATCTTGGTTCTTTCCACACCTTGGTGACTGTGGCCATTGCTGTGATGAACATTGGGGTAGATATAGCCCTTCTTTTCACTACATCTGTATCTTTGGACTAAATACCCAGTAGTGCAATTGCAGGATCATAGGGAAGCTCTATTTTTAATTTCTTAAGGAATCTCCACACTGTTTTCCAAAGTGGCTGCACCAACTTGCATTCCCACCAACAGAGTAAGAGGGTTCCCCTTTCTCCACATCCTCTCCAACACATGTTGATTACTGTCTTGTGAATTTTGGCCATTCTAACTGGTATAAGGTGGTATCTTAATGCAGTTTTGATTTAATCTCCCTGTTGGCTAATAATGATGAACATTTTTTTCATGTGTCTGTTAGCCATCTGTATGTCTTCTTTAGAGAATTGTCTGTTCATGTCTTCTGCCCATTTTTTGACATCATTGTCTATTTTTTAAGTGTTGAGTTTGAATTCTTTATAGATCTTGGATATCAGCCCTTTGTACTGTCATTTGCGAATATCTTCTCCCATTCCGTGGGTTGCCTCTTTGTTTTGTTGACTGTTTCCTTTGCTGTGCAGAAGCTTTCGATCATGATGAAGTCCCAAAAGTTCACTTTCACTTTTGTTTCCTTTGCCTTTGGAGATGTGTCTTGAAAGAATTTGCTGTGGCCAATGTCAAAGAGGTTACTGCCTACGTTCTCCTCTAGAATTTTGATAGATTCTTGCCTCAAGTTGAGGTCTTTTATCCATTTTGAGTTTACCTTTGTGTATGGTGTAAGAGAATGGTCAAGTTTCACTCTTCTACACATAGCTGTCCAATTTTCCCAGCACCATTTATTAAGAGACTGGCTTTTTTCCACTGGATATTTTTTCCTATTTGTCAAAGATTATTTGGCCATAGAGTTGTGGGTCCATATCTGGGCTCTCTACTCTGTTCCATTGGTCAATGTGTCTGTTTTTGTGCCAGTACTGTGCTGTCTTGGTGATCACAGCTTTGTAGTAAAGCTTGAAATCAGGCAAAATCATGCCACTAGCTTTGTTTTTCTTTTTCAACATTTCCTTAGCAATTCAGAGTCTCTTCTGATTCCATACAAATTTTAGGATTGTTTCTTCCAGCTCTTTGAAAAATGCCGGTGGAATTTTGATCAGAATAGCATTGAAAGTATAGATTGCTCTGGGTAGTCTAGTCATTTTAGCGATGTTTATTCTTCCAATCCATGATCATGGAATGGTCTTCCATCTTTTTATGTCTTCTTCAATTTCTTTCATGAGTGTTCTGAAATTCCTTGAATACACATCCGTTACCTCTTTGGCTAGGTTTATTCCAAGGTATTTTATGGTTCTTGGTGATATAGTAAGTGTAATTGATTCTCTAATTTCCCTTTCTGTATTTTCATTGTTAGTGTATAAGAAAGCAACTGATTTCGGTGAATTGATATTGTATCCTGCCACATTACTGAATTGCTATATGAGTTCTAGTAGTTTGGGCATGGATACTTTCCACATAAAGTATCATGTCATCTGTGAAGAGAGAGAGTTGGACTTCTTTGCCAATTCAAATACCTTTTATTTCTTTTTGCTGATTGCTGTTCCTAGGACTTCTAATACTATGTTGAACAACCGTGGTGAGAGTGGGCATCCTTGTCATGTTCCTGATCTCAAAGGGAAGTCTGTCATGTTTTTCCCATTGAGGATGATATTCATTGTGGGTTTTTACAGATAGATTTTATAAATTTGAGGAATATTCGCTCTATCCCTATACTTTGAAGAGCTTAATCAGGAACGGATATTGTATTTTTTCAAATACTTTTTCTGCATCCATTAAGAGGACCATGTGGTTCTTCCCCTTTCTTATACTGATTTATTCTACCACATCAATTGACTTGTGAATGTTGAACCACACTTGCATCCCTGGGATAAGTTCCACCTGGTCATGATGGATAATCTTTTTAATGTACTGTTGGATACTATTAGCTAGAATCTTGATGAGAATCTTGGCATCCATATTCATCAGGGATATTGGTCTCAAATTCTCCTTTTTGATGGGATCTTTGCCTGGTTTGGGCACCAGGGTAATTTTGGCTTCATTGAAAGAGTCTGCAAGTTTTCCTTCGGTTCCTATTTTTTGAAGCAGCTTCAGGAGAATAGGTATTATTTCTTCTTTGAATGTTTGGTAGAATTTCCCAGGGAATCCCTTAGGTCCTGGGCTCTTGTTTGTTCAGAGGTTTTTGATCACTGCTTCAATTTCGTTACTAGATACTGGTCTATTCATGTTGTCAATTTCTTCCTGTTTCAGTCTTGGAAGCTTATAGGTTTCCAAGAATGCATCCATTTTTTCTAGGTTGCTTAACTTATTGGCATATAACTGTTGATAATAATTTCTGATGACTGTTTCTATTTCCTTGGTGTTAGTCGTGATCTTTTCCCTTTCATTCATAATTTTATTAATTTGGATCCTCTCTCTTTTCTTTTGGATTGGTTTGGTCAGTGGTTTATCACTCTTTTTTTTTTTTTAAAGATTATTTATTTATTTATTTATTTGTCAGAGAGAGAGAGGGAGAGAGAGCGAGCGCACAGGCAGACAGAGTGGCAGGCAGAGGCAGAGGGAGAAGCAGGCTCCCTGATGAGCAAGGAGCCAGATGTAGGACTCGATCCCAGGATGCTGGGATCATGACCTGAGCCGAAGGCAGCCGCTTAACCAACTGAGCCACCCAGGCATCCCAGTGGTTTATCATTCTTATTGACTCTTTAAAAGAACCAGCTTCTAATTTTGTTGATGTGTTCTTCTGTATCTCTAGTTTCTAACTCATTGATCTCTCCTCTAATCTTATTTCCTTTCATGTGCATGGGAATGGATTAATTTGTTGTTGATTTTCCAGTCCATTAAGGTGTAAAGAGAGTTTATGTATTCAAAATTTTTCATTTTTTTTGAGTGAGGCTTGGATGGCAATGTATTTCCTCCTTAGGACCGCCTTTGCCATATCCCATAGGTTTTAGACCAATGTGTCTTCATTCTCATTGGTTTCCATGAATTGTTTAAGTTTGTCTTTGATTTCCTGGTTGATCCAAACATTCTTGAGCAGGATGGTCGCTGGAGTCTAAGTGTTTGAATCACTTCCAAACTTTTTCTTGTGGTTGAGTTCCAGTTTCAATGCACTGTGGTCTGAGAATATACAGGGAATAATCTCAATCTTTTGGTATCAGTTGAGCCCTGATTTATGACCCATTATGTGCTCTATTCCAGAGAAAGTTCCATGTGCATTGGAGAATAATGAGTATTCTGTTGTTTTAGGGTGGAATGTTCTGTATAAATCTATGAGGTCCATCTGGTTCAATGTGTCATTCAAAGCTCTTGTTTCTTTATTGATTTTCCACTTGGATGATCTATTACTAAGAGTGGCATATTAAGATCCCCTATAATTATTGTATTCATGTCAATATGACTCTTTATTTTGATTAACAGTTGGTTTATGTGGTTGGCTGCTCCTATATTGGGGGCATAACTATTTACAATTAGGTCTTCTTGGTGGATAGACCCTCTAGGAATGATGTAGTGTCCTTCTGTATCTCTGACTATAATATTTAGCTTAAAATTTAATTTATCTGGTATGAGAATTGCTACCCCAGCTTTCTTTTGAGACCCATTAGGATGAAAGATGGATCTCCATCCCTTCACTTTCCATCTGGATGTGTCTTTAGGTTCCAAATGTGTCTCTTGTAGACAGCATATGAACAGGTCCTGTCATTTTATCCAGCCTGAAACCCTGTGCCATTATGGGATCATTTAGGCCATTCACATTGAGAGTGATTATTGACAGTTACATTTTTATTGACATCATGTTGCCTGTGAAGTCCTTGTTTCTATAGATTGTCTCTGTAAATTTCTGTTCTATGACACTCTTGTGTTCTTTCTTCTTTTTATAGACCCTCCCTTAATATTTCTTGTAGTGCCAGCTTGGTGGTCCCATTCTTTTAAACCTTACAGCTCTTGGAAGTTCTTTATCTCTCCATCCATCTTGAATGTCAGTCCTGTTAGATAAATTATTCTTGTCTGCATGTTCTTCTCATTTAGTCCCCTGAATATGTCTTGCCAGCCCTTTCTGGCTTGCCAGGTTTCTGTGGATAGGTCTGATATTATTCTGATGGTCCTTCCTCTGTACATAAGGGATCTCTTCCCCTAGCTGCCCTTAAGACTTCTTGTTTGAAATTATGATTCATGAATTTCACAACTAAGTTTCTGGATGTGTTCCTAGACTTGTTGATCTTGGGGGTGTCAGTTCTGCCTCTAGGACGTGAACACTTTTTCCATTCCCCAGATTAGTAAAATTTTCATCAAGAATTTGTTCAACTATGTCTTCTAGTCTTCTCTCTTTCTCCACCCTTCAGGGATCCCAATAATTCTGATGTTAGAATGTTTCATGGCATCATTTATTTCCATAATTCTGTTTTCTTGACTTCTAAGCTATTTGTTCCAGGCCTCCTCCTGATCCCTCTTTTCTATCAGTTTATCTTGTAGGTCATTCATTCTATCTTCTGCCTTGGTTACCCTAGCTGTTAGAGTATTTAGATTAGATTGGATCTCATTGATACCATTTTTAACTTTTAAAACATTTTAACTTTTTCCCAGCTGGCTTTCTCTTCTGCTCTTAGAGATTCTGTGTTGTCACTGTCTTGGTCTTCTCCAACCTAGCCTTTGCCTGGATAATTGTTACCATGAATTCCCTTTCCAACATACCATTTATGTCCATATCCAATAGTTCTCTTGCAAAGGGCACAGTCTCTGAATTTTTCCTCTATTGGGTATTCTTCCTCCTAGTCATTTTGGTGAGAAGTGGTTGAGGGGATGTATAGCTGAATATATCAACCATGATCCAGGCAAGTTGCACCCTGGAAAGTTTCAGAGCAATCAGAAGCACAACTGAAAAGAAAGAAAAAAGAGAAAAAGAGAGATAGAAGGAGAAAAAAAAGGGAGAGAGAAAACCTAGCCAAAATGAGCCCCAAAAGTAAGATTTATAAGTTACATAAAAAAGAATGAACAAACAAAAAGACCAACAAAAGTAAATGACAAGAAAAAAAAAGACACAACTAGCCAAAATGAACCCCAAGAATAAGACTTATATAATACCAGAAGAAAAAAAAAAACCACAAATACACAGAAACACTGACAGAAGAGTAAGATGGAAGGATGGTTATAAATCCTCGATGTGGATGAGCAAGTTTATTTCGGTTCTTCCTGGGTGTATCTTGTTATCTTTGTTAAAGGATTCAACTTTCCAGAAATACAGGGAAATTAAAACTGGCTTATATATAGGGGTAATAATGAATAGTGAAGAAATATTACCTTGAAACTTATATCTATATGTATATTAAAAAGAAAAAGAGAAGAAACACATATATATATGAAAAAAGTTCAAGTTAATAAGTTATTATGGAATATGTTGTATTAAATCTCTAGTTGTAATGGTAAGTAGGTTAAAAAAATTAAAAGAACAAGAATCATGAGAATGAATTTAGAGAAAAGAAAGAAAGAAAGAGGAAGGAAAGAGAAAGAGAAAAGAAAAGAAAGAAAGAAAGAAAGAAAGAAAGAAAGAAAGAAAGAAAGAAAGAAAAGTTGTATCTATGAAATATATAGGTTTGGGGGCAATACTGGGAGCTTAATATATTGTTTTCCCCTGATGTTGGGGTTTTACAGTTTTATGGGGACTCTGTGGTAGTTGTCCTCTTGTTCTTTTGGCTTATTTTTTGGGACAGGGGACTGCCGTGTTGTTTTCCATTCAGTCTTGCTTGGGTTGTGTCGCCTTTCCCCCTATCCAGGGGGTGAGCTCTGTGGATACTGGTTTTTCAGACTTTTGTTTTCTGGAGGTTTTTGTTCTTTAGTGGCTTTTTGTGGTTTTTCAGCAGGTCAGACCAAAGAATCTGTCTGCACCCAGACCTACACCTCAGAGAGAAGCCTCAGACTGTTCCCCTCTGGGTGGTCCAGAACATACACACTCTCTCTCTGCAAACTTCACTGAACACTGCAAACTCCCACAAACAGTGTGCACCTCCAGCCACCATCCCGGTGGTCACCTGAGGCCCCTGCTTGTCTCTGTACCCCTGTGTCACTAAAACAGCAAGTGATATTGGTCCGGAGGGATGGCTTCCGGTGGCTGCCTTTGCTGGGACTGCTCTTGAGTCCAGGGTCATGTTGGGTGCACTCAGATCCCACAGCCACACAGGTCACAGAAAGCTGTAGACCGGGAAGGCTGCGGGCCAAGGGATCCTGACTGTAGTTCATGCAGGGCTCTCTCAGGTGCATGTGGGAGTGCGCTCAGCCCAGGTGGTAGTGCAAGCAGCAGAAAGCCACGGGATCAGAGACCACAGACTGGGGACCCTGCTGGAGTCTCTCAGGCATGGGTGGTCATCGATGGTGACCATCCTGGGACTGTGGGCTTAGGCCTGTGCCCATGAAATTCCACCAGTTACCCCTTAAGATATTTTGTTCTTTTTGAGTGCTTTTAACCAGACTCCAAGTTAATGCTGGTCTCCAATCACAGGACACTTTTGTATTGTGGTATTACTTTCCAAGGGTCACTTCTGGTGGTTCCATCCACCTTCTGTTTATCCTTTGATATCAGTCCGAGCATTCCCACTCTGCTTTACCTCTCCACTGATGTCTTCTTTCCCCATAGAGATCCAGAAGTGTATAATCTTACATCTCAGGCTGATTTTATTGGTGTTCAGTTTCGCTCACTTTAGGGGACCAGTTGAAACAGGGTCTCCTACTTCTCTGCCATCTTGCCCCTCCTCCTCCTTTTCTTCTTTTCTTCTTTTTAAGAGAGTGAAAGAGAATGGTGGGGGTGGGGGAGTGGGCAAAGGGAGAGGAAGAGAGAGAATCTCATAACCCTGAGATCATGACCTAAGCTGAATGTACTATGATGTTCTTTTTTTTAAAAAGATTTTATTTATTTATTTGACAGAGAGATCACAGTAGACAGAGAGGCAGGCAAAGAGAGAGAGGGAAGCAGGCTCCCGGCTGAGCAGAGAGCTCGTTGCGGGACTCAATCCCAGGACCCTGAGATCATGACCTGAGCTGAAGGCAGCGGCTTTAACCCACTGAGCCACCCAGGCGCCCTGTACTATGATGTTCTTAAAAAAGGATTAAGCCCATACCACTATACTGTTTTGCTTTTGTCTTGCTTTTATCACTTAATGTTGTGCTGTGAGCATTTTGACATTTAAAATATTTTTAAATCAATGACACTTCATCATATGATCTGCAGTTTAAACATTTTCATATTATAGGACACTTACATTGCTTCAAAATCTTGCATATAATTAACCTTTTCTGATTATTACCTTTGGATACATATCAAAAAATGAAGTTATTGGATGAAAAAAATGTAGCCATTTTTAAAGCTCTTGCTACTTATTGTCAAAATGAATTATCATACCATGTAATGAATGCATGGCTGTTCTGTTTCAACTATACCATCACCAATTAGCCTCTGATTTATTCCCTGGGATTGGCTTCCCAGTCTACTGTGCCAGAAAAGGGATGCAGAATAGGGGCAAATTTACCTTGTATAGAAAGCTCACATGTATTCTATGTAGTTACTCTAGCTCATGGATGGTGGGTCACCCTTTAGAATTAGGTTTACCTTATTACCTGGTAACATCAACTCCTTGATGTGTTAAAAAAAAATGTTATAGATTATCCAGATTTTTCCCATTGTTCAGCTTGGAATGACATTTTGTTGTGTATTTACACATCAGAAGTGTTAGTGGAAATCTTTCTAATTATACCTTGAGTTATTCTTCTGTCCAATATTTCTGGTACATTCTTCAGAAGCATTTATACTTTTTATATCAGATTTCCATTCTCTGTCTTTCATAGTTCTTATATTTTCCTTTATAAATTCTTCCCTTTGTTTATTTCCTTTGTGTTATCCATTCTAGATCCCTGATGATGATTTCATATCAAATTTTCTTATTGCCTCAATAGGTATTTTAAAATTTAATCACAATTCGTCCTCAAGACAAATAGATTTTTAGTCCAGAGAATTGTATCTCACATGTTTTTTTGAAAATTTTTGGTATTACTCTGCCTGCTTCCCACTTTTCTTTCATAAAAGTCAGATCTTATAACCTGTTGAAGAAAATGAACAAAGTTTTCTCACATTTCTTAAGGTTACACTATAGAATCTTCTCCTAATATAAATACTTGTGGTTTGAATTTCAGAATAATGTTTTTTTATTCTGTGCTGTAAGGATTTTTTTCAGTGTCCGCACATTTTGTTTATTTTCAGAGTATTCTTTGTTTACAACTGACATTTGTACCCAGGAATAATGTATGTGGTCTGGAATCTTGCTAAGTATGCTTTGCAATCTTGGTAGATTTTTAATGTCCTTGAGATGACTAGAAGTCAAATTGCATTATACTAATTTTAGTTTAATTTCTAACAAGATTCCTATAATAGGAAGTGGGCATAAAGTATTCTATCCAATACCAAAAATCATCCACTCTGATGAGTACAAATCTGTTACCATTGATCAAGAAAAAGTGATTGTGAACTGGAGCCATTTCTTACTTTCAAGAACAACCAGTTTGCTTTGTTTCATTGTTGCAAACATGGTTTAATTAACTGGGTTTACCAGTATAGCTCCATGGCTTTTGTTATGTAAAGTTCCTCTTTATTTTCAGCAGCAAACTTAGCAACTTGGTTTAATGTTATTATGTAAAAATATATTTCTTCTTCATTTATGGGCACCTAGGGGAAAGTTGAAAAGGTTGAGTCAGAGACTACCAGTCATGCCATTTTTAAATTAGAACCCAACATAAAGTTTTCAGACAATGACATGTATTCTGTGGTCGTCACATTAATGCTAAAGTTGGTGATTTTTGATAAAGGAAACAAACAGCTGTTTGTTACTGATACGGTATAAGAGGTGTGTGATGACTAATCATTAAACTGCATCTGTGACTCAATCAATTGTTGTCATATATTTTATTGAGTGCCTAGCAGGCAGTCTGAAATATCAAAACTCCACCATGGCATCACCCTATGAATATCAGAGCTTGAAAAGTTGACAGAACATTGTTAAAGCAGCCCTATTCTTTCAGGCTGTTACCTAGTTAGATAAAATATAACTCTGGTCAATTTTAATCTATGTGAAGAAAGAACATCTAAATTAAAATCAGACAGAAACGGTATGCTCATTTTCCTTTCAGTTTTTCTCCCAATTTAACAGATACTTTACCTTCTAAGTCTGGAAGATGCATAGCATAGTCTTGTGCTGTGATGCATAGGTTATCTGTTCTGCATTTTTATGGACAGCCCAACTGAGTCTGTGTTCTTTGATTTCCGGGAATTTCCTGGAGATAGCAATGGGGTGCTGAAATCCTGGTGAAAAGAAGTCCTGGAAAATGATAAACAATTTAGACTCTTAATCATAAACTAGAGCAACGTGGTAGATATGGGGGCTCCCAGAATGGGCCATACCTCTCATGTCAAAATCTTCATCCTTTTTAGAGTTTGAGGCAAGTAAAGTGAGATTAGAAACTAAGAGCTGTTAAGCAAATAGCTTGTCCCAAATGTATTGGGTAATAGTACCTGTACATTTACTCCCCCTATTTCCAACCTTTCAAATAGGTTTAATCTTGGGCTTGGAGATTTTAATATCCTATTTACCAAAGCTATCAGAGTTGGTAGAGTCACATTTTACACTTAGGTCTTTTTGGGTAAAAAACCTGTACTCTCTCTTCTCTCATTTTCTGCCTCTAATATAAAGGACATCATTTAGTTTTGGGAGTTACAAAGTAGTAATTTGACTCTTCAAAGTTTAGTATATAGCTAGAGGATTCAGATATATCTATTTAAACAACAAAGTTGTAAATTTAAACAACAATGTTGTGAAAGGAGTCATTTCAACAAGGGAAAACACAGGATAGAATATTCATGTGTAGGGCAA